>BHEV01064699.1:0-11836 GCA_004319985.1 Emydocephalus ijimae | reverse complement strand
TATAATATAATATAATATAATATAATATAATATAATATAATATAATATAATATAATATAATATAATATAATATAATTTTATGCTAATTATTATTGCAGTCCTTTCCCATTTTATAGCAGCTACTTCATTCTTACCTCTATGGTCTTCAATCTGTGAAAAAATAAATTCATTCTTGTAAAGACAAGAGTAGAGGGAAATTCCCAGAACTGAGGTTCTTTATCCTGAAAACATAAATAAAAATATTTCATTTATTTATTAAATTCATTTATTGCCCATTTTGCTGCAATACCTAATATCAGGTCTCAAAAAAAAAGGTAGGAAATGTTTGCAAGAACTTGTCTTCTTACATTCTTTCCAATTTATGCTATTGGTGCCCATATATGGACCCTTTAATGAAATAATGTAATTCGTGTGACTGCTCTTTCTTTCCAAGGTATGCACATGGGTGATAGAAAGATGACCCAATAATGGTAGATGAATATATGTTGCCTCTACATATTGTTTTTCAGCAGTTTAGCTGTCCCATATCCTAATACCTTATTCTGGTTAAATTTTTTGTGAGAATCTTGTTTTTTGATTGTAAAAAGTTGGTGAGGGCTGAATTCCTGGCAACAGGATACATTTGCCAATGTATCTCTAAGTTCATTAGGGCAGATATTTCCTGACAAAGGAAGTACATGCTGATGTTTTATAGAGGTAGTCTTCCATTAATCACCAATTGTTCAGCAACTATTTGAAGTTAATGAGGAAATTTATGGCTGGTCCTTTAAGTTGCAGCTATTGCAGGGTCTCCCCAATTGCAGGATGACAATTTGGGCACTTGGCAATTGGCACGTAATTCCAACATTTGCAGCATTCTGTGGTCATGTAATTGCCGTTTGTGATCTTCACCACTGGCTTTTGAGAAGAAAATCAATGGGGAAGCCAGCAGGACATCACAAATTTTGATCATATGACATAATGCTTAACAACTTCCAGGACTGCCATCGTATGTTGGCACAATCATGTGATTTTTTTTTTTCACTTTGTCAGCACATCGCTTAGCAATGGAGTTCCCAGTGCCAATTATAGTTGTTAACTAAGGACTTCCTATGTGATACTAATACTTTGCAAACCACCCTCTTCTTTCCCGTGCTCCGAGAAGCTTACAGTAATATTCCCTCCAAGATTCATCAGGGTCTGCTGCTCTTGTTGTTGTGGCTCACCTTAAAAAAAGAAGGCATCATATCGGTGGAGCAAAGGTCATAGGTCTTGTAGAGTTTCTCAATCACAGCAATGGCCACCTTGATTCCAGATAAAACCTCCTCAATTTCGCCTTGCAAACCTTTCAGCACTTCCTCAGGACTCAAAAAGTTACGTGTCTAAACAGGAAGAGAGGCAAACAAAGATGAACAGGGTTTATAAAACCAGACTCTGCAACTGAAATGTCATTAACATCTTATCAATCAACGGTTTCCATATCATAGTTACCAGATGAACATCTCCTCTGTTTGTGCTGGTATTTAAGTCCTTTTCAGGATAGAACTGGACTATCTGGTAGAAATGCCTCAGATTGGGTTATGGAATAGCAATAGCAAAGAGTAGAAAGCAGAATTTATGAGAGAAGGCCCAGAGTTGTTGACAGGTAAAGATTCCCCATCCTGGATCTACCTAGTCTATTCCCTTCTCTGGATGAAATGTTCAGACATCATCTGGAATGCTTCTCTCACAGTGCTTCTTTACTGGCAAATTACCTGGGTTGATTTGCAAAGTACCTCAATCTCTAAAATCTGTATTTAGTATCAGGGCAAATTGTTTTCAAATCTCATATAAACTGGAGCCCACACCCTGAATGCACAAGGGGCTGTAATGGCATATCAATCATATGCAAGGTTGTCGTCCATCTTTAACACTGCAGATCAAGGAAGCTTGCTCCTTCATTTTTTTCCTTTGATTGTCAAATAAAAATTCTGGACAACATTAATTCAGCAATCTTGAATTAACTGAAATAATATCTAAAAACTTATATTGAACCATCAGACTAAATTGTAAGAAGAATAAAAAACAGTCACAGCATTTTTTGGATACTTCAAAGCTGAATGACTTTTAGTATTATTGTTCTGATTCATGAAACCCACTCTTTCTCTTGAATGCCCAATGCAAGGGAGATGCCGTAAAGGAAGTGGATGAGAGTGATGATATTTGCTTAATTCTGCACCACTCTTTAGTTACTTGATCTATCAACACTAAGAGAAATATGCTACATTTATATTTGAGATTTTCTTGGAAGCCTTAAAAAACTTAAGAGGAACGGATAATGATAAATTTCATTTGAAATGATTTGTGTTATAAAACTCCTTTTCAATCTATTTCAGCAGGCAAGCAAGCAAGGTTATAAAAATAATCTGTTAGTGGTAGTACATTCTACTAAGTTTATATTACAAAAATTGCAGCTCTTTAGATCGATTCTAGAAGTTGTAAAGAAATCAATATCATCTTTGGTGACAGTGCCTGGCTAGACAGTGCTTTTGTTTGAAAGTTTTTGAGGTAATTGGGAAAACTTCTCATAATTTTTTTATAGTACTATAATCCTGAATTTGGTTTACTGTCTATATCTGCGCATAAACTAACTCATCACAAGAAATTGGTTCACTTATTGTCAGATAGATTTATAATTCAAAGTATTGGGAAACTAAAATAGATATTTTTTTAACTGGATTCTATTTAAAGCTGTAGGAAATTGCCCAGGCTGAAAAAAATAATACAACAATAACAGTCTTGGAAATTTTTTAGTGATAAACAAATTCAGTCAAATTTGTCACCACATTGCTTAACTATATCCATAAATCTATTCAGAATAAATTGTACACGTCATGATTTTAGACTGAAATTTTGTTCTACATTTTTGTTCTTCATTTCTTTTGAAAAATAATATAATGTAAGCATATTTAAAGAATAATAAGAGAAGCTTGATTTCATTATTTCATTTTCATCGTTTCTGTGGCTAAATCCTTACAGTGGTCACAAACATCAAATTGATAAGGAAAACCCCTTCTCAATTAAGCACTTTTAATTTCCATAGTAAAATACCATTTCAATGAAGAGATTACAAATCTCCTGCAAAATGACAATGACCCGGGATGGAATGTTGTAATATTCAGAATTAGCCCAGATCAAGCATACTGTGTACATGATGCTATTGATGTGCGAAGACACCTGTATGGAAACAGCAGAATAGAAGCTTCAACAAGGTGAAATAAACATTTTTAAAAAATTTTCAAAAAAAAAAAAAACAAGGTGAAATAAACATTTTAATATTATTGCATATTTTTATGGTGTGCTGATCAAAATCATCTTTGCTAATTTGAAAATCCTATTCACGCTTCTGAATGTGTGAACAGTGTTCCCCAGGCCAGGGAAAAAGAATTATAATTGGGCAACTATAAACTACAGTATAAACAAGCACAGCTTACCCTTAAGTGTCTATGGAGATTCTCAATCATCCAGGTTATGGTTGTCCCAAATGAGCTTTTTCAAGAGGCAACTGGACTTTTTGATTTTTCTTTTTTTCTTTGAAAAAAGAAGCTTCTTGGATGAGAAGCGAAACGTCTTAAAGAAAAAAAGAAAAACCAGAAAGTCCAGCTGTCTCTTGAAAAAGCACCTTTGGGAAAGCTTATCCTAAATTTTGCACTCGCCCAAAGCATCGTCATTACCAGAACCTCAGGAAAACATTCTAAAGAAATAGAAGCAACTAACATCCAACATTTATTTATTTATTTGATTTATTTGATTTGTCAATTGCTTACAAGATAATAGGTATATGTTGTGGCTCTGGGTTTGGATTCTGCTCCTGTGGCAGAGATGAGTTCAAGTGATGGGGACATGGCAGCAAAATATGAGCCGGCATTGCTTAGTGACTTGGATAGTAGCCAGGATGAGGAGATGGATGTAACAAGGGGAGATAAACCTGATTTAATAGATTTGTCAGAATCTTTGACCTCCTCTGGTTCTTTATCTGAACAGCAGCCGGGAATGGCTAACAAGGAAGGCATGCAAGAGTTTTCCAGTGGAGATGATAATTTGGAGAACGTATGGCGTGACGTCAAAAATAGGAGGAGGCTCAGACGCCAATCTCAATTAGGGAGAAGGCGTAGAGCCAGTAACTAATTAAGGAAATTAACACGATCCATAAGTGGATAAAAGGACATGGCTGGAGAATTCGCCAGAAGCAAAGTGTCTAAATGAACTGAAGACATGCAGTAAACTCTCTGAGGCTTATGAATTACTGCTATGCCCAAATTGCCGGACAGAGTGTGGATTTATTGCTGTGTATTGGAATTACTCCAGCCGTTCTCTTGTGGGGGGTTGTTTTTGATTTGAATTAATTCTGAAATGGCTGCTTTTTGTTTTGCTCGCCTGCAATTAAAGGGGAGACATAACAAGTATATACATAGTTATGAATACATGAAATGGGTACATATAAGAAAGAAAAATAAAAGAAACAATAGGACAGGGACGATAGGCACGTTGGTGTGCTTATGCCCCCTACAGACCTCTTAGGGAAGGGGTGAGGTCAATAGTAGACAGTCTAAGGTTAAAGTTTTTGGGGTTTAGGGAAGAAACTACAGAGTCAGTATTCCAGACATTGATCACTCTGTTGCTGAAGTTGTATTTCCTGCAATCAAGTTCGGTGCAGTTAACCTTGAGTTTGTATCTATTGTTTGCTCTTGTGTTGTTATGGTTGAAGCTGAAGTATTCATTGACAGGTAGGACATTGCAATGTATGATTTTATATACCATACTTAGATCAGACTGAAGACGGCGTAATTCAAGGTTTTCTAGGTCTAGAATTTCAAGTCTGGTGGCATAAGGTATTCTACAACAAGTAGAGGAGTGGAGAACTCTTCTTGTGAAATATTTCTGGACTTTCCCAACTGTGCTAATATCAGATACGTAATGTGGGTTCCAGACGGATGAGCTGTATTCGAGTATTGGTCTGGCAAATGTTTTGTATGCTCTAGTTAGTAGTATGATATTACCAGAGAAAAAACTACGTAGGATTAGGTTAACAACTCTTAATGCCTTTTTGGCTATGTACTTACAGTGGGCTCTAGCACTTAGATCATTAGAGATGAGTATTCCAAGGTCCTTTACAGAGCTTGGATCATCAACAAGATCTTGGCTATTCAGCTTGTATTTTATTTTCTGATTTATTTATTTTTTGCCAATATATAAGACAGAGCATTTATTTGTTGAGATTTTAAGTTGCCATTTGTTTGACCATTCTGATACATAGTCAAGATCTTTTTGAAAGGTAGCAGTATTATTTGTGGTATTGAACAGCTTTACATCATCAGCAAAAAGAACGCAGTTGCTCTTAATATGATCACAGAGGTCATTTATGTAGAGTATGAAGAGAGTTGGTCCTAGAACACTGCCTTGGGGGACACCACTATTGACAGGTACAGAATTTGATAGGACACTCCCATAATGAATAATGCTCTCATAATGAATCAGTTAATGCTCTCAACATAATAAATCAGTTTACCCTCCTTCTCATTTTAATAATCACATGGAGGATTGTGCTTGCATGCTAAGTCAGGGCAAGGAGATTCTCTAAGACCAGTGTTAGCTGTGGAATTCTAGGAATTGAGGTCCACAATCTTAAAGTTATTGAGGTTAAGAAACCCTGCTCTAGACAGCACTCTATGGGCAAAAGTTGTCAGTTGCATAGAATGTCCCCTGAATGGCTTTTCCTACTCCCTCCTCTCTTCATGATGAATGAAGAAAACTTAGAATGTGTTGTGAGAAGATTCTCCCCAGTTTAAAACATTCCAGGAATACAGAGGCATAAGAGGAGGACAAGAATGAAGTTTTACTGATAAAGTCTTACACTTCAAGCTGTATGTAGGAGGGCCTTCAATGGAACCACATGTGACCCCTTATATTTCACTAGATTTGTGCAAGTTGATCAAAATAAACATGTGTTGCCAAGCCATATTTTCTGCTTATGGTCCCTATCTACAAGTCATGATTGCCTTTCTAAAATGTTTGGATTTTGTGAGGACTAATCATTGTTTGTATAGGAAGTGGCAATAGCTTGTTTCCAGTCATTTTGGAATCAGCCATTCCCCTCTCCCCCCAGGCCTTCACGATTGAATTTAGTCTGACTCTCAAGTTTTAGTTTAATCCCAAACAATGTAGTCAGGATCTTTACTTGATCTTTGTGTGATAGTATCTTCCAGAGAATTCTCTCATGCTATTATCGCACACAGCTCCTCACCCAGCCTAGTGATCTTCAGATGTGTTGGATTTCATTCATAGTATCTAGCCAGAGAAGCAGATGGTAGGCCATTTCGACTTGTGAAGTCCTACAGCTGAAAAGGTCAGTATGGCTTTTAAAAGTGATTTAGTGGCCGTAAGGTTCCCCATATTGGGTCTCAAAACATTATTTCTTTATTTTTGACATACCTGGTGATAGTCAGCTTGTTCCACTTCCTCAAGTGTAACTTTTAGAGGCTGCAAATACAGGTTAATATCATCGGCTTCTCTCAATCCTGAATAAAAGGAATGCTTGAAAATAAGTGAATTAAGAAGAGGAGAACTGATTAATTTTTTAAATATAATTTTTTCATAATAATGGTTGGACTTGGAACATTGCAAATGCAGGAATCTGAAAGAGGGGGAAAGGAAGGGTAATAGGGAGAGCAATAGGCCCTGGAACTCCTCTGTTTAAAAAAATATGGTTATAAAATACAGTGTATTATATTACGTTGGTTGCTATTCCTTTGATTTCTAGAATCACATGCAACAGCTACTTACATAGGTTATGCACAGAGATGGTATTCAGCAGGTTCTGACCAGTTCTGGAGAACCAGTAGCGGAAAGTTTGAGTAGTTCGGAGAACAGGCAAATACCACCTCTGACTGGCCCCGGCCCCCATCTATTCTCTGCCTCCTGAGTCCCAGCTGATTGGCTGGCTCTTCTTTTGTTGCCCTGCACAGGAGAACCAGAGCTGGAAAGCAGGTTAGCCCACCAAGCCACATCCACTAAGCCACGCCCACAGAACCGATAGTAAAAAAATTTGAATCCCACCACTGGTTACGCAAGTAGATTTTCTAGCAAATAGTTTACCTGCAGATACATCCCTGAAGACATTCTTAAGTGCTGGCCAATAGCAGCTTTTTGCTCGCTCTAAAATGTCAGCAATCTTTTTGACTTGAGGCGCATAAAGCTAAGGGGGGAAAGCAAAAGCCAGATCAGAAAACATGTCAGTCTTCAGTACCATAGGCTGATGTCCTTGCAAATCTGAAAGCAGCCCTTTAGCCTACCTGCTCATTTATGCATTGCAGATTGACCTGCCTACTGAACCAGAAATCAAATTCTACTCTGGGTAATGGGTTTAAACCATCCAGGAGAGGCTGGGCAGAATCCTTACTCAAGATATCTTGGATCTGGTGAGACCAGTCAATAATTATTGTTTCAATGGAGTGTAGCAGGGAACTGTCCACAGTAGCAGGTAGACTTGAAAAAAGGTACAGAGAAGACTTAATAGTAAAGTGGAAATAATCTTAGCATTTGATTAAATACTTAACAGATCATATGTATAGCCTAAATAAGACATCATAGTGTGAGAAGTAGAATTCCTCTGTCCAATATATTTTCTGTTGCAGAGCATCACATACGAAATTCCTTGTGTGTCCAATCACACTTGGCCAATAAAGTATTCTATTCTATTCTATTCTACAGGTGAAACTCGAAAAATTAGAATATTGTGCAAAAGTTCATTTATTTCAGTAATGCAATTTAAAAGGTGAAACTAATATATGAGATAGACTTATTACATGCAAAGCAATATAGTGCAAGCCGTGATTTGCCATAATTGAGATGATTATGGTTTATAGCTCATGAAAACCCCAAATCCACAATCTCAGAAATCTCAGCAATCAATAAAACAAGGATTGTACATCAAACAATATCGGACCTCTGAAAAGTATAAGCATGCATATGTACTCAGTACTTGGTTTGGGCCCCTTTTGCAGCAATTACTGTCTCAATGCAGCATGGCATGGAAGCTATCAGCCTATGGCACTGCTGAGGTGTTATGGAAGACCTGGATGCTTCAATAGTGGCCTTCAGCTCTTCTGCATTGTTCGGTCTAATGTCTCTCATCTTTCTCTTGGCAATGCCCCATAGATTCTCTATGGGGTTCAGGTCAGGCGAGTTTGCTGGCCAATCAAACACAGTAATCCCACAGGCATTGAACCAGGTTTTGGTGCTTTTGGCAGTGTGGACAGGTGCCAAATCTTGCTGGGAAATGAAGTCAGCATCCCCATAAAACTTGTCTGTGGAAGGAAGCATGAAGTGCTCCAAAATCTCCTGGTAGACAGCTGCATTGACCCTGGACTTAATGAAGCACAGTGGACCAACACCAGCAGATGACATGGCTCCCCAAATCAACACAGACTGTGGAAACTTCACACTGGACTTCAAACATCTTGCCTCTCCATTCTTTCTCCAGATTCTGAGTCCTTGGTTTCCAAATAAGATGCAAAAGTTGCCCTCATCAGAAAAGAGGACTTTGGACCACGGAGCAACAGACCAGTTCTGTTTTTCTTTCGCCCAGGTAAGACGCTTCTGACGTTGTTTGTTGTTCAGGAGCAGCTTGACAAAAGGAATACGACAATTGAAGCCCATATCCAGGATCTGTCTGTATGTGGTGGCTCTTGATGCACTGACTCCAGCCTCAGTCCACTCCTTGTGAAAGTCCCCAACACTTTTGAACGGCCTTTTCCTGACAATCCTCTCCAGGCTGCAGTCATCCCTGCTGCTTGTGCACCTTTTTCTTCCACACTTTTCCCTTCCACATAACTTTCTATTCATGTACTTTGATACAGCACTTTGGGAACATCCAACTTCTTTTGCAATTACCTTTTGAGGCTTTCCCTCCTTATGGAGGGTGTCAATGAAGGTTTTCTGCACAACTGTCAGGTCAGCAGTCTTTCCCATGATTGTGATTTCTACTGAACCAGACTGAGACACCATTTAAAGGCTCAGGAACCCTTTGCAGGTGTTATGGCTTAATTACCTGATGAGAGTGGGACACTTTGAGCCTAGAATATTGAACCTTTTCACAATATTCTAATTTTCTGAGATTGTGGATTTGGAGTTTTCATGAGCTGTAAGCCATAATCATCTCAATTATGACAAATCACGGCTTGAACTATCTTGCTTTGCATGTAATGAATCTATCTCATATATTAGGTTCACCTTTTAAGATGCATTACTGAAATAAATGAACTTTTGCACGATATTCCAATTTTTTGAGTTTCACCTATATTCTATTCTATTCTATTCTATTCTATTCTATTCTATTCTATTCTATTCTATTCTATTCTATTCTGTTTTGTAAATAAAAAGCTAAAACATTCCCTAATGAAGATCCAGATTATGGGATTGGGTTCAATTTTGTAAATTGGATTCTGCCTATAAGCACACTCAAATAGAAAGACACATTATATAAACTTAATGAAAACTTTGGAATCTTTTGACGGCAGCTGGACAAGAAATGAATAAAAAGTGAAGAATGAATGGACAATGTGTGATTTCCTGAATAAGTGAAAGGAACAAGGTGCTACGGGAGACTGACATAAGGGCTCACTGAATATACCCACATGTCATTTAGGTGATTATAACAATTGCCATTTAATAGTATATGCATCTATTTATCTGTAATGCCTATCCTCTCTTATACCCCACAAATTTACAGAAGGTGGCAGACATAACTGAATGGCATCCACCTGTCAAAGACTTCTGAGGCACTATTCAGAGCAACCATGTTCTCTGGCAAAGGGAGCAGGGTTTTTCCTTTGATCTTTCCTCCCATCACAAACATGTCATTTTTCAGCCGGTGAGCCTGCTGAATCACATCGTCAGCTACCACTCTAGGCCATCCGCTTAGATTTACACTTTTCATGAACAAGGAGTAAACCACCTATAGGAAAAGGATTTTATTAGAACATATACTACTGGCTTAAAACACTTTTGAATTCTAAATTGTTTTGGATTTGGAAAAAAAAACAATTTTGAGCACAAAATAATTGTTTCAGGTATGAAACAGTTTCACATTACAAACACATTGTTATTTTGGAGCTTTGACTTTGAAGCAATTCTGTTTCAAGTTAAAAAGAAAACGGAGCTCAAAGGTCTTCTGGAATTACCATGACACCCAGCTTTGAAAACAAAGCAACATTTTGGAGTGAAGTGACTGTTTTGACCTTGAAACAGGGTTTTGAATGTGAAATTATTACTTTATATCCTCCCAACAAATACTCTTTTTTCAATCATAACAGATCATGGTACCTAATCAAACTAAAGCTCTTCTGGAAAAATCCATTCTATTTTAAAACATTCATGCCTGGAATTTTCTTACACAATAACAACATTTGTGTAATGGCACTATTCTTGTCGCTGTTACATCAGAGCTATGTCAGTGACATACTAGTAATATGCACAATGCTGGCTTAATAATAATGTTGTATGAGCACCAAATCTTTCTCTCTCACTTTCTAAGAAAAGATAAGTGCACTATTTTAGGCAAGGCAAGGACATTTCATTTTTAGGCCCAGTTAAACTGTTGAAGCAGCTGATAGATCTATGAAAAGATCAGTTTCAAAGTTTGAACTAAGGGAAATGTTTACCAATATTAAAATATCTCTATAGAAACATATGGGCAAGTCCATGGAATTTTTTCTACTCCTTTTACCACTGATGGCCATAGGAGGTTTTGATATTTTCCTTCTTTGTAATGAAGTCATATGTGTCCTATCTCTGTATATGTATATTTACGTGCATTTTCTCCTGAGGGACTAGTCCGACTGTGTGCCCATATGGCACT
This sequence comes from Emydocephalus ijimae, assembly GCA_004319985.1. Classification (NCBI taxonomy): domain Eukaryota; kingdom Metazoa; phylum Chordata; class Lepidosauria; order Squamata; family Elapidae; genus Emydocephalus; species Emydocephalus ijimae. The sequence goes on along the minus strand of BHEV01064699.1, from coordinate 960 downwards.
TGCACAGTATGTATCTGTGAAAGTCTAAAACAGGACAGGTGGATGTGTGTTGCCTGCGTCTGAGAATATATTTGTGGTTCTGCTGTCTCTCATATTGCACGAGTAGCAGTGGTGGGATTCAAAAATTTTTTTACTACTGGTTCTGTGGGAGTGGCTTGGTGGGTGTGATGTGGCGTGGTGTGGCTTCATGTGTGTGGCTTGGTGGGCATGGCAGGGGAAAGATACTGTAAAATCCCCATTCCCTCCCCACCCCACTAACCTGCTTTCCAGCTCTGTTCTCCTGTGCAGGGCAACAAAAGAAGACCCAGCCGATCAGCTGGGACTCAGGAGGCAGAGGATAGATGGGGGTGGGGCAGTGGTGGTATTCAGCAGGTTCTGACCAGCTCTGGAGAACCGGTAGCAGAAATTTTGAGTAGTTCGGAGAACCGGCAAATACCACCTCTGACTGGAGATTTTACAGTATCCTTCCCCTGCCATGCTCACAGAACCGGTGGTAAAAAAATTTTGAATCCCACCACTGGGGTGGGGTCAGTCAGAGGTGGTATTTGCCGGTTCTCCAAACTACTCAAAATTTCTACTACCAGTTCTCCACAACTGGTCAGAACCTGCTGAATACCCACCTCTGGGTAGCACTTTGGGGAGCAGCACTTTGTATACTCTCGGTAACCGAGGGGCAATTTGTGCAACATAAAAGTAGTGGTGGGAGAAATGCTTTTATAGCATTGTTTTACCAATGCTTCGTAGTGTCATTTCCTTTTCACCGGCCTTCAGGCACATATAATCTCAGCCTGTTCCTGTCTTTGCATGTTTCTGGTGAGGAAATTGAGCATATCCTAAGGGCAGGGCAATGCCACATGCCATGGTCTTAATTGTGCACTATATCTGTTAAGTACTGTGCATGAGTCATAATAAGTGGAGACAGCTTGGAACAGTGAACTTCAACTCTTTATTTACATCGTG
>BHEV01064696.1:0-14231 GCA_004319985.1 Emydocephalus ijimae | reverse complement strand
GGTAGATGGTGTGTCCTAGGGACCCATTGGATTTTTTGTATACCAAGACATCTAGGAAGGGAAGTTGGTTGTTAGCTTCTACTTCTGAGTTCCTTGCCTTTTGTGTATTAATGAGTGGTTTTGATTAAGCAGATCTCTATTCCAGGCTTTGTTGTATTCATGTACCTATTGTTTTTCTTCCTATTAAATCTGAAAGGAAAGGAAGTATGAAATAGCAGAGGCCCCTAAGATCTCTAAGATTTCTCAAGCAAGCCAGGAAACATCAACCACCCTTCTTAATATTTTCATCATTTGTTGAGTGCTTTTGTTGGGCCAAAGCCCTGCATCTGGAGTCCAATTCATGCCAGCCAAAAGGGAAACTTATTTCATTTGCTTAAAAAAGCAATTCCATTGTGTTTAGAAAAGAAGAACAATGCTCCAAAAGGCATTTGCCAAGTACTGACCCATTTGTTCTGGAAGGAATGTTAAATCAGGTGACCAGATGGATTTTGACTCACGTAAGTAATTGGTTTCAAACCAGAAGAAGCAAAAGAAAATCTGTGATAGAGAAAGTGTATCGGAGCTGTTATTTTCATTTTATTGTGTTTTCATTGTGTGGATGAAAATTAAATGTCAAAGTTGAGTGTTTAATAGTCCAGTGAATTTTCATTTTTTTTTTTTTAATAAAATGTGGTATGTAAAACCAATACACTATTACTAAGGAAAATACAGACTATTCATATACCACACTGTGTGCATTTAATTTCAATTATGCTTTTTTTTTTCCTTGTCCACGCTTTACGAAAAAATGCTATTTTCATTGTAAGAAAACATAGCATCTTTAAGCTTTTTAAAATTTTTTGGAAATCTTAATGTAGCGCAATGAAAATACATTAAAAATAGCAAGGTCTCTGAGTATCATTTACCTGTAGTTATTAACACTCAGTTAAAACAGATGTTGATCTATGCTGAAATTTCCATTAAAATATATTCTGCTGGGGAGCCATTTCATCAGTCTTAACTTTTACCTCTTGCATTATTTGCTTTTTCTTGAAGTGTTTGACTTTAAAGGAAAACATATAGACACATGTTCATTTTCCATTATAGGGCAAATGGCAACCTAATGGGGACCAGTATAGTAACAGGAAATAACTAAATTTGCAATGTAGTTCTTCATTAAAAATCATAGAATTGGTGATTTAGGCAATCAAGTTCCATTCTCATTGCAGAAATCACCCTCCCCACTTCACATTGCAGGAATCTGATTAAAATTTCCAGAGAGATGGGTCAGCAAAGAGAATTCATCATCTTCTTTGCTCATTAGTTTGACTCTCCTGACTTTTATTCTGAAAAGAAGCTAAAGACATTATAGATATAACTCTTTACTTTCTCATATAATGTGAGATGCAAGTGTTTCCAGTGTTTCTTTTTAACCTGCACAGACATTGAAGCATTTGGAAGGAAGGAAGGAAGGAAGGAAGGAAGGAAGGAAGGAAGGAAGGAAGGAAGGAAGGAAGGAAGGAAGGAAGGAAGGAAGGAAGGAAGGAAAAAGGGAGGGAGATAGGAAAATAATTGAGCCAACTATGTTCATGAAAGGAAACAAATATAATCTTTCAAATTACATGAAATTCTTAAAATCTATTTTCTGCTTCCTTTGCTGCTCTAGATTCTTATTCATTTTTGTTGCTATATCCAGAAATTAATTTTGCATAGGAAGATTTCCCTCACTCATTTCTGGTATTGCCACCCAAAGTGCACCGTATATGAGTATATATATGTGTGTGTGTGTGTGTGTGTGTGTGTAATTAGTTTATATGCTAGTTAGAAGAGATTTGTCAGGACAGACTGAAGAGAACGGTGAGAAAATTTCCCCCTACTGTGTGATTGCAAAGACAATCATCCAATCCCTTGATATTGCATCCCTTGTTCTACTTCATTTACCTTCACAATCCTCCATATACCAAAGGGAGTACCACATGCTTAATGCAGTGTGAGGATTGAAGTGGGTTTAACCCAGTCAATGGGTTTTACAACAACCCCTGAGAATGTGTGTGTGTGTGCGCGCACACACATGCTAGTAAATTCCATTCCCTTTTGCATTGCATTTCCATAGCCTTCTTCCTTCTCTCTCTCTGCAAACATGCACACAAAACACCAAGAGAGATAGACAGTACAGAAGCTCTTGAAGCCTTTCGTTCTTCCTCATTAAAAGTGCCAAGATGCATGTCAAATGCCTGAAGCAGTCTCTGGCTTTTATAATTTTATTATGGGACTATTATGTCTTATCTAATTTCTTTTCTTTTCCTCCCCCCTTTTTTTGTGGTGGGGGTGGACAAATTCATTGCTTCTTTTGCTAATGTTTCTGTGAAGATAATCTCATGGGCTTCTCCAAAGAATCTTAAAGAAACACAGTATTTTGTTTGCTTTTTCATCCAGTGTGTGGAAAACCAAAAAATAACAGTATGGGGGAGGGGGGGAAACTTGGTTAATCATACCCCCCCTTACACACAAAAATAGCCACACACACATCACACATGCACAATTTCTTAATTTCATTTTCAATTCTTAGTTTAGCTAGAACATAGTCTTGCTGAAATTTGAGGAATTTGAATGCAGTTAGAACATTCAGTTTTAGGAATAAGATAAAATGAGGATTCTTTCGGATCAGGAGCCAGCTAAAATTTTAAAGATTTCTTTTATTCTGCCTTTATTATTTTTATAAACAAGATGGTGAACATACTTAATATTCTTTCTGTTATGGATTAAACCAACGCAGCGATACAACCCTCAACAGCTTCGTCTTACAGCAGGCTTGTAATCCTGAAATTCTCATTGGCCCGTAGATAGCGAGTCGTGATTGGTCGGGTTTGGCCAGTCTAATTGGCTGTTTGGCCAGTCTGATTGGATGCTTGTTAAAGCAATAGACTCAGTTCATTGGTTGTTTTGACGGCAGCAAGCTCTATAAAAGAGTTCCTGCTGCCCGGATATTTTGCTCCGTTCTTTCTTATTAATAAAGAGTTGAAGTCACCATCCGATGTCTCGTCTCTGTTCCTTGCACCCATGCCCAGGACTTAACACTGGCGACGAAGGTGGGATGCGGAGACGATAGAGCTGACTAGAACACATCGGACAAGACAGAGCACGTGGCGAAAGAGCGCACGCAACAGACGGCAGGATGACCAGTGGCGCCATACCACCCACTCCATTCGACCCAGCAACCGAAGACTGGGACTCATATATAGACTGCTTCCAGATGTTCCTGGAGACCAACAATTTAAAAGATGCTACGCCTGGCAAGAAATGAGCAGTGTTCCTGACTCATTGTGGCCCCGCCGTTTTCAAAATGGCTAAAGCATTAGCAAAACCGGTGGAAGTGAAGACCATGGATTGGGACACCCTCACTCCAATTATGCACCCGCAGTACCTACACTGATACGCAGACACGAATTTTACCAGAGGGACCAATGGAAAGACGAGAGCATTGGTAATTTTGTAGCCGACCTCCAGAACCTAGGAGGCCTTTGTGGTTTTGCAAACTTAGAGGAAGTCCTAAGAGACCGCATAGTTCTGGGATTAAATGCACCGCATGTGCAAAGTAAGCTGATGGTGAAAGGAGACATCAGCCTTACAGATGTCATCACCGATGCCAATGCAGCAGAAGCAACCAGGAAGTCAGCCGCTCGAATGCGCCGAGTGAACGCACCGCTTCGCCAACTTGCCAACGAGAGCCCACTCGCCACTGAGAAGCATGCTACCACGACCCACCATGAAGACCTCGAGTCATCCTCAGACAGTGAGAAAGAGGAGGTAAACCGGCTCCACTCGGAACGAGAGCAAAGGAACCAGAGACGTCCGCGCCTATGTGCTGGTTGCAAGGCAAACCACCCACGATCGGACTGCAAATTCCTTGACGCACTCTGCCGTACCTGTGGAAAAAGAGGCCACATAGCAAAGGTCTGCAGAAGCAGACGAGAGTTCAGTCCCAACCGAAGGGAGAACAACCTCCGTCGGGAGATAGGCAAACCTCCTGAGAACCAGGACCGCCTGAACCACCAATGGAACAACCACTACTACTACAGAAACCAAGCACCTGCCTCTTCAACGAGATGAGAAGAGGCCCACCAAACCATTATTATCGGCCACGCTTCATCATTCGATGCAAGAAAGATCCGCGTAAGGGTGACTATTGAGAATCGACCGTGCGTGATGGAAGTCGATTTGGGATCGTCCCTATCGATGGTATCCTGGAAAACCCTCAAACAACTGATCCCTGCCATTTCCCGTCAGAACCTCAGCAGGCAGAGAATCATCCTGAAAGACTACCAGGGAAACAGAATCCCAGTTGTTGGTTCCAGCTACGTCCAAGTATCCTTTAAGGACCGCACAGCAACGCTTCCCCTGACTGTCGTCAATCGCGACCAACCCAGCTTGTTAGAGTTACAGTGGTTCACCCCACTCGGAATTGAGCTAGCCAGCATACACCATACCAGAAATGACGACTGGGAAGAGACTCTCATCCAGGAATTCCAGGACATGTTCACAGGAACATTAGGCAAGTACAAGGGGACCCCTATACTGTTTAATCTCAGCCCCGATGTAGCTCCCATTCGGCTTAAGCCTCGTTGAGTACCTTTTGCCTTAAAACCGAAGATCGACGAGCAGCTAGATAAACTGATAGCCCAGGGCGTATTGGAACCGATTGACCACGCCCGCTGGGAAACCCCGATAGCAACGCCCATGAAGCCAGATGGTTCGTTAAGAATTTGCAGGGACTGTCGGGCCACCCTAAATCATGCTCTTCAACAGAGTGCTTATCCAGTACCGGTGGTTCAACATCTTCTTCATTCCCTGGGTGGCGGAAAAATATTTGCGAAATTGGACTTAGCTCAGGCATACCAGCAACTACCTGTGGATGCAGCAACTGCAGAAGCCCAGACAATAGTTACACATAGAGGCGCTTTCAAGTGCAATAGACTCCAATTCGGAGTAAGCGTGGCGCCGGGCATTTTCTAAAGTTTAATGGAGAGACTATTACAAGGCATAAAAGGCATCGTGCCTTATTTTGAAGACATCCTAATAGCTGCCCCCACTAAAGAGTTATTATTACAACGACTCAGAAAAGTCCTGCAGAAGTTCAAAGACGCTGGTCTTAAGGTAAAACGAGACAAGTGTCAACTTTGTACGGAGAGAGTGGAATTCCTGGGATACCTTCTCGACAGACGGGGAATCCACCTCACCAAAAAAAAACTAACCGCAATCAAAAAAGCCCCGAGACCCAGGAATAAGACAGACCTCCAAGCCTTCCTGGGACTCATTAACTTTTATAACATTTTCTTGCCCCAGAAGCAACCGTAGCCGAGCCCCTAAAGAGACTTCTCGATAAAAAGGCTTCTTGGGTTTGAGGACAGTGTGAAGAGAAAGCGTTCAAAGAGATAAAAGACCTTTTTACCTCCGATGCTGTATTAATGCAATACAACGAGACTCTCCCTTTGACGGTTACCTGTGATGCCTCATCATTTGGAGTAGGAGCCATCTTAAGCCATGTCCTACCAAATGGAAATGAGGCACCTATTGCGTTCTTTTCGAGAACTTTGTCTAAAACCGAAAGGAACTATAGTCAACTTGATAAAGAGGTCCTCGCTATTGTATCCGCAATCAAACACTTCTATGAATATGTATATGGGAGATCCTTTACCATAATTACAGACCACAAGCCACTACTTGGTATTTTGATGGGAAACAAACCAACTCCCCATATCTTATCACCAAGAATGACATGTTGTTCAGAATTTTTAGCTGCCTACAATTACCGATTGCAACATCGCCCGGGGAAAACCATTCCCCACGCTGACACTTTGAGCCACTCTCCACTACCAGACATTATAGAGGACCCGGCTCCAACCATAGCTGTATTACAAATCGAAACCCTCAAATCGCCGCCACTAACCGCTTGAGACATAGCCTTAGATACAAAAAAGGACCCTGTTTTGGCACGTGTCCTCAGCTGGGTAGAATGGGGTTGGCCGGTCAATGCAACCGATGACACGTTCAAGCCATTTAAGAATTGCCAAACAGAACGATTCTCCCAGAAAGGTTGCATAGTATGGGGAGACAGAGTCATAGTCCCGGAGAAATTGCAATATAGGGTATTGAAAATGCTGCACAAGGGACATCCAGGCATCGTGCGGATGAAGGCACTAGCCAGGAGTTATGCATGGTGGCCTGGTTTAGAAAGACAGATAGAGACTTGGGTAGCAAAATGCAGTAAATGCCAGGAGACTTGCTCCGCTCCTCCAAAGACTCCCCCAACTCAGTGGGAAACACCTCGAGGTCCTTGGCCCCATTTCCACATCGATTTTGCAGGACCCACAAGAGGACACACTTTCCTCTTAACAGTGGATGCCTATTCAAACTGGCTTGAAGTCCAAAAAATGAAAAGCACTACCACAGACGCAGTTACTATAAAACTGAATAAACTATTCGCTACCCATGGACTTCCCGATGTCCTCATCTCACATAATGGCCCCCAATTCACTGCCCTGCCATTCGAACAATACCTGGAAGATCGGGGCATCCGCCATGCTTTAACATCACCAGCTCACCCTGCGGCCAATGGTAGGGCTGAGCGAATAGTTCAATTTGTAAAACAGACCCTACACAAAATGGACCACGGTGACATTGACGAGAAAATAAACCGAATGCTTCTTCTCCAACACATAACCCCAAACAGCACCACGAACAAAACCCCAGCTGAACTCCTGATGGGCCGGAAACTTCGCTCACATCTCAATCACCTCCACCCAAACTACACACCAGAACAACCCCCGGGATCCAGCAGCAAGTGTCAGGCATTCCAGGAAGGGGACCTTGTGTTTGCAAAAAACTTCTCGGGCGACCCATTGTGGGTCCCCGTGAAAATAACACAACTGACAGGCCCCTGATCATATCGTCTCCAGATGGCAGACGGTAAGATGTGGAAACGCCACATAGACCAACTCCGTTCCAGATTAGCGCCAGAACCTCTAGCTGGGGGGGGAAGGAACATGGAGGAGGACGAAGAAGAAATCAAAACCCAACAGCCCAGGGGATACTCACCATCCGAGGGAGAACCAAGCCAGGGAGCGGCCTCGCCATGAGACAGCACCGCAACGGAGGCGGATCCAAGGAACCCAGAAGACAGCGCTGATGAAAGCAACCCGGGACCACAATCTTCGCCATCCAACCCAGCTGGCAGCCCACTGGAACCAGAACCAGAACTGGGACAGAACCCGGTGGAACAGCGCAGTTCGAGCAGACAGGTGAAGCGGCCTGCCTACTTGCAAGAATACGTCACCCCACCCCTCAGACGGAACCAAGGAAGGAGGAGTGTTATGGATTAAGCCAACGCAGCGATACAACCCTCAACAGCTTCATCTTACAGCAGGCTTGTAATCCAGAAATTCTCATTGGCCCATAGATAGCGAGTCGTGATTGGTCGGGTTTGGCCAGTCTGATTGGCTGTTAACGGGAACCCCTTATTGGACGCTTGTGAAAGCAATAGACTCAGTTCATTGGTTGTTTTGACAGCAGCAAGCTCTATAAAAGAGTTCCTGCTGCCCGGATATTTTGCTCTGTTCTTTCTTGCTAATAAAGAGTTGAAGTCATCATCCGATGTCTCGTCTCTGTTCCTTGCGCCCATGCCCAGGACTTAACACCTTCCTTCTCCTATTTTTCTCACAGCAACAACCCTGTGAAGTAGGCTGAAAGAGAGAGAGAGAGAGAGAGAGAAAGATTGGCCCAAAGTCATTCATTTGACTTTCATGCCCAAAGTGGAACTAGAAGTCATAGTCTCCTAGTTTCTATCCTGGTGCCTTAACCATTAAATCAAACTATCCTTTATGACTAGCTAAAAAACATTGAAAAGGCAACATGCATAGGATCATTGCATGTCATGGCACTCAGTCATCTTTTATAGGGGTGGGATTCAAAAATTTTAACCACCGGTTCTGTGGGCATGGCTTAGGTGGTGGGCATGGCTTGGTGGTCATGTGACTGGGTGGACATGGCTTGATGGTCATGTTATTGGCTGGGTGTGGCCAACTCAATTTCACTCACATCGAGGCACACATCTCCTCACCTGGCCTCTCATGACTGTGGGGATGCTGCAACAGTTGTAAGTTTGAAAAATGGTCATACGTCACTTTTTTCAGTGCCATTGTAACTTTGAATGGTGACTCCACACAAGCAAAGTACCAGCAAAGGAGGAGAAAAATTCCAGAGATGTTCCTGAGACAGGAAGTCTTGTCCTGCCAAGAATGTAATAAGTTTTAATAGAGAGGTAGCTTCTGTAAGCAACACCAGAATGTTTCCTTCCTGCCTTCCTTACAGGATTAGACCAGGAATTTCTTCTAACAACTGGTTCTCCGAACTGCTTAGAATGTTAACAACCGGTTCTAGCAAATAGATGCGAACTGGTAGAATCCCACCTCTGATCTTTTATTTTGGTAATCTTGAACATTCTACTAGTCCTTACAAGTCCAATGTTCTCAGTATCCATCATTAAACCTTCAGCATACTTTGTAAGCCATTCCCCCTGCCTACCTTTTAATTATCTAAGAGCCCTGGGTGAGAGCATTTATAGTCCCTCTTTTTATCGCTGTATTTATGCTAATTTCATCCCCCCCCCAGTTAAATCAGCATCCTAGTAAATGAGACTTTACTATTGGATGTTGAAATAACCCTTGGGATTTTATTTTAACTGATTAGTTATATTGCCTATGTCATGAACTAATAAAGCGCTTAAATAAAGTTTCAACAAACTTTAAGAAAAAGCAGGGTTCTAATCCTGCTCTTCTGATTGGCCGATAATAGCGATATCAGATTGGTCCATTCTGGGGAATCTGATTGGCTGTTAACAAGCCACTCTCATTGGTTCAAGGGTTTAACACTTCCAAGTTCTCATTGGCTAATAGGTCAGCAGCCTGCCCTATAAAAGGGCTGCTGCTGCCCTAGGGTTTTTGCTCTGTTCAGGATGATTAATAAAGAGTTGAAGTTCACTGTTCACTGCCTCGTCTCCGTTCATTGCACCCATGCGCAGAACTTAACACTGGTGACGAGGATGGGATGCGGAGACATCAGAGTTGACTGAACACTACAGAGCACCAAACAGAGCACGTGGCTGAAGGCGTATTGACAATGGAAACCATGTCCGGCGGCACCATACCACCCGCTCCATTTGACCCGGCACAAGAAGACTGGGACTCGTACATCGACCGGTTCCAGATGTTTCTGGAGACCAACAACTTGAAGGATGCCACTACGGGGAAAAAGCGAGCAGTGTTCCTGACCCATTGCGGGCCTGCCATCTTTAAGTTGGCCAAGGCACTAGCGAAACCAGTTGAGGTGAAGACCATGGACTGGGACGTCCTCGCGTCCCTTCTACGGGCCCACTATGTACCCGCCGTACCAACGCGTGTCCCAAGACATGAATTTTACCAGAGGGACCAGCGGAAAGGAGAGAGCGTTGCAGATTTCATCGTGGATCTCCGGAACCTGGGAGGCCTCTGTGGGTTTACAGACTTTGAAGAAGCTCTGAGAGACTGAATAATTCTGGGATTAGATGACCACACTACGCAGAGCAAGATCATGGCCAAAGGGGACATCGACCTAGCTGATGTCATCAAGGACGCTACTGCAGCAGAAGCAACCAGGAAGTCGGCCGCCCGAATGCGCCGCACTAACGCACCGCTCCCTCAACTCGCCAGCTATACCTCACCTCGCCTAGAGAGGCACACAACAGCAACCCACCACGAGGACCTCAAATCGCCATCAGAAAGTTATGAGGAGAAGATCAACCAGCTCCGGTCTGAACGTGACCAACGCCATCAGCGGAATCAAAGACTACCGCACCAATGCGCAGGTTGTGGGGCAAACTACCCACGATCAGACTGCAAATTCCTCGACGCGCTCTGCCATGTCTGTGGGAAAAGAGGCCACATCGGGAAGGTCTTTAGAAGCAAGCAAGGATTCAGCCCATTTCAGAGGGGAAACAACTACCGTCAGACCACAGGGAATCGCCCTTTGAGTTGGGAACATTTGAACCACCAATGGAACAACCACTCCTACAGAAATAAAACACCGGCCATTTTATCGAGAAGAGAAGAGGCACACCAAACCATTACAACCGGTCATGCCTCATCGCTAGATGCAAAGAAGATCCGAGTGAAGGTCGCCATCGAAAACCAGCCTTGTGTGATGGAAGTCGATTCAGGATCATCCCTCCCTGATGGTTTCCTGGAAGACTCTTAAACAATTAATCCCTGCCGTCCAGCATCAAGATCTCAGAGCCCAAAGAATCATACTCAAAGTTTATCAGGGGNGACCGTCGTCGACCGTGATCGGCCTAGCTTGTTAGGCCTTCAATGGTTCACCCCACTTGGGATCGAGGTAGCCGGCATTCACCAAACCAGAAGCGATGACTGGGAGGAGGCCCTCGCCCAGGAATTCCAGGACATTTTTGCAGACAAACTAGGCGAGTACAAGGGGACCCCAATATCCTTTAACCTTAACCCTGAAGTAGCCCCCATCCACCTTAAGCCTTGTCGGGTACCTTTTGCCCTTAAATCAAAAATTGACGAGCAGCTCGATAAATTAATAGCCCAGGGTGTTTTAGAACCAACTGACCACGCTCGTTGGGAAACCCCAATTGTAACACCCATCAAACCGGATGGATCGTTAAGGATTTGTGGGGACTACCGGGCTACCCTTAATGACGCCCTTCAACAGAACGCTTACCCGGGGCCAGTGGTACAACACCTTCTCCATTCCCTGGGGGCGGAAAAGTCTTCACTAAATTGGATTTAGCACAGGCATACCAACAACTGCCTGTAGATAAAAAAACCGCAGAGGTACAGACGATCGTTACGCACCGAGGCGCTTTTAAGTGCAACCGACTCCAATTCGGAGTGAGCATAGCCCCAGGGATTTTTCAAAGTCTGATGGAGAGACTCTTGCAAGGGATCAAGGGGGTTGTGCCATACTTTGATGATGTTTTAATTGCGGCCCCAAATAGAGAAATACTAGAAAAGTATCTTAAAATGGTTCTCCAGAAATTTAAAGACTCTGGCCTTAAGGTTAAAAAAATAAATGTCAACTGTGTACAGATAAAGTAGAGTTCCTGGGGTACCTAATCGATAAACAAGGCATTCACCCCACTAAGGCAATCAAAAACGCCCCAAGACCCAGAAACAGGACGGATCTCCAAGCTTTCCTGGGGCTCATTAACTTTTACAACATCTTCTTGCCCCAGAAAGCGACCGTAGCTGAGCCCCTACATAGACTTCTCGACAAAAAAGCCACCTGGGTCTGGGGACACCTCGAGGAGCACGCATTCCGACAAGTGAAAAACTTATTAACCTCAGATGCTGTTTTAATGCAGTATTACGAGATTCTGCCTTTAACAATTACATGTGATGCGTCACCGTTTGGAACAGGAGCCATTTTGAGTCATGTGTTACCAAATGATAGTGAGGCCCCTATTGCCTATTTTTCAAGGACTTCATCAAAGGCTGAACGTAACTATAGCCAGATCGACAAAGAGGCTGTTGCTGTTGTATCTGCTGTGAAACGGTTTCATGAATATGTGTATGGACGAGTTTTTACTATTGTTACCGACCACAAACCTTTGCTAGGGATTATAGCGGGAGACAAGCCAACTCCCTATATATTGTCACCTAGAATGACTCGCTGGTCGGAGTTTTTAGCTGCATACAACTATAAATTACAACACTGCCCGGGGAAAGCGATTCCCCACGCTGATGCATTGAGCCATGCCCCACTTCCGGAAACTGTCGACGACCCAGCTCCAACCCTTACGACACTCCAGATTGAAATGCTACATTCACCACCACCAATAGCCAGAGACATTGCGATCGAAACAAAATGAGATCCTGTCTTGGTGCGAGTTCTTAGCCGGGTCGAACGAGGATGGCCAATAGAACAAACCCCTGACGACTTCACCCCTTTCAGAAACCGTCAAACAACTTTTTTTTGCAAAAAGGCTGCATCCTATGGGGAGATAGAGTCGTCGTCCCAGAGCGGTTACAACGAGCAGTATTGAAAACATTGCATGACGGTCACCCCGGCATCGTGCGTATGAAAGCGCTCGCACGAAGCTACGTGTGGTGGCCGGGCATCGACAAACACATCGAAGCCTGGGTAAAGACTTGCTTAAAGTGCCAAGAAGTCAGCAGTGCCCCACCTAGAGCAACTCCAACAGAATGGGAAACTCCCCGGGGGCCGTGGTCCTGCATCCACGTTGATTTTGCGGGACCTACTAAAGGACAAACGTTCCTCCTAACAGCGGATGCCTATCCCAACTGGGTCGAGATCCACGAAATGAAGAATACTACAACGGAGTCCGTCATCCGAAAATTGAATAGGGTATTCGCAACGCACGGGCTGCCAGACGTTCTGGTCTCCGACAACGGACCCCAGTTCACCGCCCTGGTGTTTGAACAATACTTAGTGGATCAGGGTATCCGCCATGTGCTAACTTCACCAGCGCAACCTGCGGTTAATGGCAGGGCTGAGCACATGGTACAATTTGTTAAAAAAGCTCTCCACAAAATGGACTATGGGGACATTGATGAAAAAATAAACAGAATACTCCTACTCCAACACATCAGCCCGCACAGCATCACCAACAAGACCCCAGCTGAACTGCTGATGGGATGCAAGCTCTGTTCCCACCTCAACCGGCTCCACCCGTCCTACGAGCCAGAGAAACCCTGTGGATCTACTGGAAAATGTCATGAGTTCAAGGCAGGCGACTTAGTTTTCGCCAAAAACCTTTCCGGTGAACCATTATGGGTCGAAGCAACCATAATTCAAACCACCGGGCCCAGATTGTACCGTGTGCAAACCTGGGACGGAGAAATATGGAAACGCCATATAGATCAGCTTCGCTCTATGCTACAACCCAGTTCCCGCGACTCCTGTGACTCCCAAACTGAGGGGGGAGGGGATGTCGAAGAAACCGAATTCGAGATGGTGGAAAGCAGAAGCGAAGGAAGTCAGCAATCGGGCATGATAAATGAAGAAGAATCAGGGAGGGGACTCCCCTCGTTACAGAGGAATACCTCAACGGAGGCGAGCCCGCAAAGATCGGAGGACAACAATGACAGCATTTGCGGCAGCGAGTCATCCAGTGAGGATGCGGAACCGCCTGTACCAGATATGTCCAAAAACATCCCGCTGAAACTGGACGACAGACAGGAACCGGTGGGACAGCGCAAATCCAACAGGCAGTTAAAACAACCTACATATCTTACGGATTATGTCACCGCACCCCTCAAATGGAACCCAGGGGGAAGGGGTGTCATGAACTAATAAAGCGCTTACATAAAGTTTTAACAAACTTTAAGAAAGAGCAGGGTTCTAATCCTGCTCTTCTGATTGGCCGATAATAGTGATATCGGATTGGTCCGTTCTGGGGAATCTGATTGGCTGTTAACGAGCCACTCTCATTGGTTCCAGGGTTTAACACTTCCATGTTTCTCATTGGCTAAAAGGTCAGTAGCCTACCCTATAAAAGGGCTGCTGCTGCCCTAGGGTTTTTGCTCTGTTCAGGATGATTAATAAAGAGTTGAAGTTCACTGTTCACTGCCTCGTCTCCGTTCATTGCACCCATGCGCAGAACTTAACAGCCTAGAATAAAACATATCAATTTTGGTAATATCAAATATTAATTTGGGTAAGATGGGATAAAATTCAATAGCTTTGTTTGGCACTCAACACCATTGGTTTCTCCCAAAGTCTTGATCTCCCCAACTAAAAAAGCCATTCAGGTTATTGCCCTTCTAGAAGGTGGCTAAATTTCACCCATTGCTCTGTTTGAGTATTGTGTGATTCTCCTAATCCTCTTCCCTCCAGGGATAGACAAACCTGTCAGATTTGATTTCATCCTCTTTTTCATTTATCTGAACTTACAGTAGAAGGGGAGAGAAATAAATCAGCTCCAGAACTGGCACATATTTTGTTCCTTTGGCAGCAAGAAAATTTTGGATCCAGAAAATTTGTCCTGATTGACTTCCATTTTCTGTTTGGAGCCTACACACAGTTTCCTACTTTCACAAAAAATTGAAGATAATGAGTCAAAAGTTTCTGCTCAGTTTTACTTTCAAAGTACATCATTGCAGTATCTGCTATCCCGCATCAGATGGGCTGCTCATGAAGGGGAGCACAGGAGGAAGAAAACACAGCAGGCTGGGTTT
>BHEV01064695.1:0-123452 GCA_004319985.1 Emydocephalus ijimae | reverse complement strand
TTAAGAGAGAGAAAAAGCAGGCATGGCTGGCTGGGGAATTCTGGGAGTTGAAGTCCACAAGTCTTAAAGTTGCCAAGTTTGGAGACCTCTGAATTAGATTAACAGAGTTGGAAGGGACCTTGGAGGTCTTCTCGTCCAACCCCCTGCTCAGGTAGGAGGCTATATACCAGTCCTAAGGTTGGAGGGAAGTCCTTCAGTTAATTAACATTGTCATTAATCAGGAAATTTCTCTTTAATTCGAGGTTGCTTCTCTCCTTGGATGAGTTTCCATCCATTGCTTCTTGTCCTGCCTTCTGGGGCTTTGGAAAATAAGTGGACTCTTTCTTCTTTGGGGCAGCCCCTCAGATATTGCAAACCTGCCATCATGTCACCCTGGTCCTCACACTAGACATGAAAAGAAGGAGAAGGGGTGGCATGAGAGCAGGATTCCAACATCTAAGGCCGTGATGGCGAACCAATGGCGTGGGTGCCACGGGTGGCACGCAGAGCCATTGTGTGGGCACATGAGCCCCAGCTAAACTTACCTGCACTGCACATGCGCATGCCTCCCAGTTGATTTTCGGCCTGTTTGAGGCCATTTTTGCCCTCCCAGGGCTTGAGGGGAGCCTCGAGAGGCTGAAAAATGGGCCCGTTACGGCACTTCCGGTATTTCCAGAAGGCCTGTTTTTCAGCCTCCGGGGGGCCTCGGGAGCCTGGGGGAAGCCTTTTTTGGCCTCCCAGAGGTCCGAGGGGAGCCTCGGGAGGCCGAAAAACAGGCCCATTACGGCACTTCCGGTATTTCCGGAAGGCCCGTTTTTCGGCCTCCTAAGGCTGCAGAGGCTTCCTTCGAGCCTCCAGGAGAGCAAAAACGGCCTCAAATGGGCCAAAAATCAGCTGGGAGGCGTGCACATGTGCAGTGCAGGTAAGGGGATGGGGCAGGTAAGGGGTCTTGTGCACACATGCGCAGGAGGGGGCACATTGCATTGTGTGTGCTGGCACACTACAAAAAGGTTCGCCATCCATAAAATAAAAACATTAGATCAGCTGGATGGAAACTAATCAAGGAGAGAACCAACCTAGAACTTTTCCCTCCATAAAGTCAGCTTCACAATGTTTTCAACAAGCCAGATTTAGGCTGGCTTTGATTTCCAGACCTTGAATTGTGTCCTTGTGTTTTCTCCCTTCAGGGCTGCAGCTGCCGTTCCCAAAAGGAAAATCCAAACGACATTGACAAACCTGGTTGTGAGAGGAGTGGATGCGATCCTGCAGGAAACCAAAGAAAAACTGGGTAACTTCTCCTCTGTTTTCTGAAGCAGCCTGTGTTTCTTTCAGCCTGCATCTTTCCCAAAGAGGTAGTTCTCGATTTACGACCACCATTGAGCCCAAAATCTCCGTTGCTCAGCAAGATAGTTGTTGCTGTGGTTCGCCGGCAACTGGTGCAGATGGCTGAGGTCTCGGAGAGCGAGGACTCCGATAAGGGGCCTGCATGTGATGCAAGGATGGGGCCAGGACCATTAGGGAGTGGAATGCTCTTGTGGAGGCTGACAGCAGTGAGGAAGATGCCCCCGAGGAGCCTGTGCCTAGCGTGTGTGAGCTCAGGGCTGCTCAAAGGAAAGAGCAGCTGCAGCAGCACGGGCGACTCGGGAGTAAGGCTGCAAGGTAATGGTCCCTCTCTTAAGGGATAAAAGCCAGCTGAGAAACCAGAGTTCTTTGCAGGAAGCAAAGAAGTTTTTTCACTCAAGCCTTGTGGACATTCAGACTCTCTTAGTTTGTGTTTGTCTTTGTGTTTGAACTATTTCTTGGCAACTTTATCTAGTGTTCTTGGCAGCCTTGCACCACCTTGGCAAGGCTCATTCTTATCGCAGACAATTAGTTTGGAACAGCCTTTTAACCGGGAAGGAATGGAATTCGTAAAGAATCACAAACCCACAAACCCCCGGACTGGGTTCGGGTCTCTCTGAAGGGGATGACGTTCTGTTCTTTGACGATTGCCCCCCTCTGGCCCCCAAACTCAACTGCTTGGCAGAAGCCAAAAAGGCAACGGAGACCCCCAACTGGTCCTCCCCTTTATGCAAAAAGGAAGGATATAAAATGAAAGAGCTTATCTATCTATCTATCTATCCATCCATCCATGGTTTTGCTGTTACCTCCGTTTTGTGTTTATTTCCTTGGAGCAAGGTTTGGGGTCAGAACAGCTGTTAAGGGAGCTTTTCTCCTTTTTATGACCTTCCTTGCCACCGTTGTTAAGTGAATCGCTGCCATTCTTAAGTGAATGTGGTGTCCCCCATAGATTTTGGTCACAAAAGGAGATCCCATGACCCAGGGACACAGTGACCCCCTCGTAAATGTGAGTCCGTTGCCAAGCATCCAAATGTAAAATTACATGATGGTGGGGACAATGCCACGGTCGTAAGTGTGAAATAATGGGCATGTCACTTTTTTCAGTGGCATTGTTACTTTGAACGGCCACAAAATGAAACAAGTCGTAAGTCGAGAACTGCCTGAAATGGAGGTTGAAGAGCTCCCTCCCATCTCACCCGTGGTTCCCTTCCAGGTCTGGCAAAGCCCCCCTGCTCAGAAGAATTCCAGGAGCTCTTGGCGGTGCCCTCAGCGGGAGCCCGGAACCTCAACCAACACTTCACCCGAAGGGGGGCGCTAGGTACGTTGGAAAGGAACCCGGGATAAATGCTGGCTTGCAGGTGGAGAACAGCTGTCGTGTCTCCAGGTTGATGGAGGTTCTCGGGCATCCAGGTCATGGTTGTCCCAAAGGGGCTTTTCCAAAAGGCCTCTTGACTCCCTTGGTTTCCTTTGAAGACACTTCACTTCTCGTCCAAGAAATTGCTAAAGAATTCTTTTTCCTCCTCCTCTTCTTCTTCCTCTTCTTCTACCTCCTCTCCTTGCTCTTCTTGTTTCTCTTCTTCCTCTTCTTCTTCCTCCTTGTTCTTGTTTCTTTTCTTCCTCTTCTTCTTCCTCTTCTTGTTCTTCTTCCTCTTGTTTCCTCTTCTTCTCCTCCTCTTGTTCTTCTCTTCCTCTTCTTCCTCCTTTTCTTGTTCTTCCTCTTCCTCTTCCTCCTTCTCTTGTTCTTCTTGTTCCTCTTCTTGTTTCTCTTCTTCCTCCTCTTCTTGTTCTTCCTCTTGTTTCCTCTTCTCCTCCTCCTCTTGTTCTTCTCTTCTTCCTCTTCTTCTTGTTCTTCCTCCTTTTCTTCCTCTTCTTCCACTTCTTCCTCCTCTTCTTGCTCTTCTTGTTTTTCTTCTTCCTCTTCTTCTACCTCTTCTTGTTTCTCTTCTTCCTCTTGTTTCCTCTTCTCCTCCTCCTCTTGTTCTTTTCTTCTTCCTGTTCTTCCTCCTTTTCTTGTTCTTCCTCTTCTTTCTCTTCCTCCTTCTCTTGTTCTTCTTGTTCCTCTTCTTATCCCTCTTCTTCCTCTTGTTTCCTCCTCCTCCTCCTCTTCTTCTTCTCTTCCTCCTTTTCTTGTTCTTCCTCCTCTTCCTCTTCTTTCTCTTCCTCCTTCTCTTGTTCTTCTTGTTCCTCTTCTTGTCCTTCCTCTTCCTCTTGTTTCCTCTTCTCCTTCTCTTCTTCCACTCCTCTTCTCTTTTTGTCCTCCTTCTGCTCTCCTCCTTCTCCTCTTCTCTTTTTCTCCTTCTCCTCCTCCTCCTCCTCCTTCTCATCTTCTCTTTTTCTCCTTCTGCTCCTCTTCTTCCCCTCCTCTTCTCTTTTTCTTCTCCTCCTCCTTTCCCTGCTCCCTCAACCTTCTCCTTCTATCGCTTCCTTCTCCTCCAAATCTTCTTGGATGAGAAACAAAATGTCTTCAAGGAAAATCAAAGATCAGTTGCCTTTTGAAAAAGCTGCTTTCAGATGTCACAACTTCCGTTCTCTCTCTTTCTCCCTCTCCTCCTTCCTTCCTTCCTTCCTTCCTTCCTTCCTTCCTTCCTTCCTTCCTTCCTTCCTTCCTTCCTTCCTTCCTTCTTTCTTTCTTTCTTTCTTTCTTTCTTTCTTTCTTTCTTTCTTTCTTTCTTTCTTTCTTTCTTTCTTTCTTTCTTTCTTTCTTTCTTTCTTTCCCTCCAGGGTCTACAGGGAAGTCAACCCCAGCTGTCCACTCCATCTCTCCTTCAGCTTTGCTGAAGCTACAGAAACAGCAAATGTTGGCGGCCCGGAAGCAAAGATCTGACGAAATCCAGAGGAGGTAACAACCACTCTCTGATTTTGCTTGGTGGTCCTGTTTTTTAAGACTATCCAGGCAGTCCTCGAATTACAGCCATTCGTTTAGCGGCTGTTCGACGTGGCAACAGCACTGAAAAAAGTGACTTTATGACTGGGCAGCATCCCCATGGTCGCGTGATTGGAATTCAGGCAACTGGTTCATATTTATGACAGTTGCAGGATCCCAGGGTTTGTGGATGTGTGTTTGCAGTTCTGAATGTCACAACATCACCTCGTGAATCTATATATAAAAAAACCGAAAAAGCACTCACGCATCATCACAAAATCTTCAGAACTGTAAAGCCTACAAACTTGAAATTTGGCCCATAGGTTCCTCTTGGCTTCTAGGCGCTCACTAAGAAAGGATTTTTCCAAATGGCCATCAAAGCATTTAGAGTAGTTCCTATATTATTATTTACATGCTCTGATGCTAAGGAGTTCTACTCCCCCTCCCCACCTGAAAAAAGAAATCTCTTCCAAAGGCAAAACACGAGCAGAGGGGAGGAGTTTTAGTCTCAGTTTCACAGCAGCACCAAGCATCTTTAGTACAGAACAGTTGAGCTAAGCCACGCCAAGGCTCCTTGCTGTCTCCTTGCTCACACAGCAAATACTCTTTCAGTTTCCAAACAGCCCTTAACTCTCATACACTGACAGGACGCCAGCCAGATGAATACCGATGGATGCTAGTAGGCAGAGGCAGATTTTTTTTCCCCTTATTTACCTCCCCAAAAACTAGGCCTGACCACGTAGTTTCGTAGCGAAGCACAGGTATCAAGCTAGTGTGTGTGTGTGTGTGTGTCATGTTTGTATGTGTATGCATGTGTGTGTATATGTGTGTGTGTATGTATGTATTATGTATATTCATTCATTCATTGATTAGCCTATAGGCCATGTCAACGTACAAAATCGAACACATATTACCAATAAAATTAGAAACAATTTAAAATGAGAGTAGGGTAAAATACAATACTTATAGGAGAAAATACAATAATGTAATGCATAAAACATGTAAAATAGAATAACTCTCAGACCATTTTCATCAGAAATTGTGCTGTATTAAATGTAATTAAATTAAATTAAATTTCAGATTTTGGCCACCTATGAGGTATATGTTGTTTTAATATGGGCCTCCCACTGGGCCATATGTTTAATATGTGAACCAAGGTACTTATCTGTCACCCCCTTATATAAACAACAATTGAATCATATATGAGTCAGATTTTAACAACGGAATTATTCCCTTAACAACCGCAGTGGTGGATGGGAAGATACCAAACTGGAGAAGTTTGAGCAGTTTTGGACAAGTGTATGAAATTTTAGGCAACCTCTTTTGAAGAAGATAATAACTATCTCTGATGGAGCACAAAAAAAAATCACATTTGGACAGTAAATGCACATCTCCCTGATAATAAAAACATTTTGTTTCTCTGACAGAATGCTCTGCCTTGGCATTGCAAAGCCATTGTGTTTTTCCAGAACAAGAAATTTTGGCACATTCCAGAAAAAAGAACACAATATTGCAGAACATACTGTCACAGACTTTATATACGCAGCTTTCTTGAACAAAGTCCTCAGCCATTGTTTTCACAGGGACCAAATCAATGATTCCTACGTAAATTTAAAATGTTTTGTTTCCTCTCTGGCTCATTCAGATCAAAGTAATTTCCTCAAGCCCAGCACATTTTATTTCATTTTGTTTTTATTTTGAGGGAAGATCTGCTGTTTTTTCTTTTCTAATTCATTTCTAAATAGATTTTTAGTTCTCCCATTTTTGCCACCGCTTGAGCTGATCTTCCAGATGAATAGGAAAATCTTAGATATTGATCTACTTCCTTTGAGTTTATAGGCTTCAAGGCTGCCTTAACTAAGTAGGGAAAAAATGCAATGTGGATTTTGTTTTGTTTTGAAATTTTATTTGTTTTATTAATATAGTTATTAATTAAATACAATATGGATTTTGTTAACAGAGGCTGATTGCATCAGTCATTCTTGGCTTAGAAAACAGGGACGAGTCCATGCAAACCAGATAGATTTATTATGTGGAATTGCTTACAAAATTACATTATATAGAAAGTTTCTCAGAATCTTGTATCAGATCTGTTTTCAAAATACAATCCTCATAAATCGTAAAGATTACAATAGTGATATTCCTAGGATGCTAAATAAGCAATCAACATAAGTCATACTAGGAAACTAAATAAAGGTAAAAGGTAAAGGTTCCCTTCCTTGCACATCCGTGCTAGTCGTTTCCAGCTCTAGGGGGCGGTGTACTCATCTCCGTTCCAAAGCTGAAGAGCCAGCGCTGTCCGAAGACGTCTCCGTGGTCATGTGGCTGGCAGGACTGAATGCCTTCGAAGGCGCATGGAATGCTGCTCCCTTCCCACCGAAGGGGTCCCTATTTTCCTGCTTGCATTTTTTTACGTGCTTTTGAACTGCTAGGTTGGCAGAGGCTGGGACAAGGAACGGGAGCTCACTCCGTGACGCGGCTCTGGGGATTCGAATCGCTGAACTGCCGACCTTTCTGATCGACAAGCTCAGCGTCTTAGCCACTGAGCCACCGTGTCCCCATAGGAAACTAAATAAAACAATATAAATTGTAAGGTACAAGCAACAAAGTTATAATCATAAGAAGATAAGGAGATAGGTTAAGGGAAAGCTGAGAAGAATCCGTTGCTTATTTAGTATCCGTGACTATCACTAGGTGTTGTATCTAATGTTTTATGATAAAAGTATTTTTACAATGACTAGGATCATGATCTATCACTATTGTATGTACACAGAGCTTCTGCACCGGAGACGAATTCCTTGTGTGTCTTAATCATCCTTGGCCAGATAAAGAATTCTAATTTTATAATAGGAATACAGCCTTACCAGACGGTGTGACAGTGTCATAGTTGTTTAGCGGAGGGATGGCATGGGGGAACAAACTAAGGGTATGAACCAGGATTTTATCCCCGTGGGAACTGTCCTCAACAAACCAGCATCCCTTGGTTGGACTTGGAGGTCCCTTCTAACTCTGTTATTCTTTTCTACTTCCCGAGAGATGCTAAAACCAGGCATTGGGGCAAATGCTTCCTGACGTTTATCTCCTTCAGCCAAAACTATAATTCTGCTTTTCATCCTTCGTTGCAGATTTCTTCAGGACCCTGCTGTTAAAAAGACCCCAGCCCCATCCTCTTCTGTGGGGCAGGCTAGGCTGAAGTCCCCAACTCCAGCAGCTGAGTTTCCTAAAGCTGGACAATTGTCCAGCCCACAAACCCCCAGACTGGGTTCGGGTGTCTCTGAAGGGGACGACGTTCTGTTCTTTGACGATTGCCCCCCTCTGGCCCCCAAACTCAACCACTTGGCAGAAGCCAAAAAGGTAACGGAGACCCCCAACTGGTCCTCCCCTTTATGCAAAAAGGCAGGATATAAAATGAAAGAGTTTATCTATCTATCTATCTATCTACCTATCTATCTATCTATCTATCTATCTATCTATCCATCCATCCATCCATCCATCCATCCATCCATGGTAGCTATCTATATCTGTCTGTCTATCTACATATCTATATATTTATATCTATCTCTATCTATCTACCAGTATCTATCTATCTATCTTACATATTATCTATCTACATATCTACCTACGTCTCTCTCTGTCCTCTACATATATGTGTGTGTGTGCGCGCACATACATACACACACACACACACATATATAACAAATATTAAAAATACAAACTAGCATAAAGGGAAAATCAGGGAGGAGAATAACAGAACAGGCTGCAAACGGTGACAAAATAATCCATCAAATATATAACAAAAGTGACCCCCAACTTATTTGAAGTAGAGAAGCAGAAATACAATACAAACAACCTTTCTTTAATTTAAAGGAATAATCAATATTTACACTCTATAAAAATCAATGTGCATATTATATTCTTTCCTTAATTGTAATATATACAGTGAAGGGTGAATTGGTTTATAGGTAGTCCTTTTAAGATCTTGCTTCCCAGCACTTTTTTTGCCATTTTAATAAATTTTCTGCCCATTCTCCAAACAATGCATTTGCTTGCTTGTTTGTTCGTTTCATTGACTTATTACATATTAATTGGCTTTCTTCTAGAATACCCCCAAAACTTCTACTTGAAACACAGGTGGAGAATTGGATGCTAAATGGCACAAGCCTTTTTTCTCATTTTTCTTTTCTTTTTTCTTTTTTTGTTCATAGAGGGAAAATGTAGGATACGTGGTGCACTTTGGGTGATTGAAATTTCTTGTTGCAACCTATAATCTCACAGATTGAACTGGTGTGTGTGGGGGGTGGGGGAATCTGTGAGCTTTGGGACATGTGTCATTTTTTAGAAATTATGGTTTCTAAAAGGCCTTATTCCAGCGTTGCTCGGGATGGAACGTCCTTTTGTCGTGCTGTTTTTTGTACGAGATTTAATGAAAATGGTTGAGTGGGTTTCTAACGGCATTCTTTTTAGATGGCAGCAATCAAGAAACTGCATGCAAAAGGCCAGATTCTTCTCAAAGTGGATCCGAACAGCATCAAACGGAAACGATCAGATTTTGACATTCCGAGCATTTCTGAAAGAGTGGAGAAAAATATTGCTGATTCAGAAGGTGTGGAAACCCAACCATTCCTTTGTTTGTCTGGATGGATGGATAGATAGATAGATAGATAGATAGATAGATAGATAGATAGATAGATAGATAGATAGATAGATAGATAGATGACAGACAGATGAAATATGTGATAGTTAAACAGGTTAAACAATGGTGATGTTAAACATAGAACCTTGAAACAATTAAGCCTGGCTAACTAAAGGAAACCTCCTACCCAGCTACACGACAGAAGTCTAAATTTGTATGTGTGTGTGTGTGTGTCTGTGTTTCCGCAGAAGGGAGAGCATTAGAGCCAGTGGAAAAGAAACGGCGCCAGCAGCTTGAATACCTGGAATCGGCGGAGTTTCAGGAGATCCTGAATGCACGCTCGAAACACAACGGCATCCTTAAAGAGGTGAACCCATCCTACGTAAAAGTGTTGGGAGGGCGGCCAAGAATCCATCAAGGAATCGACCAAGCCCAAAGTGTGGCTGTGCTTACATCTTTGGCATCCGTTTTTCCCTTTGTTTCACGGACGTGTGAAAGTTGTAAACATCAAAGCACTTTTAAATTTGGTAGATTGGACCATGAAGGTGCTTTTCTGTCACTGTCATAAGTGGAGCGGTTGTGAAATCGTTGCTAAACAAGGATGAACTCAATTGGGCGACTTGGAAGGGTACAGCTCTTAACTTTAAAAAAACAAAAACTTTGGTGATCCAATTTGAATGAATTTTATAGTAGAACTTGAGGTGCTGATTAAAGTTATCCTTAAGCATTGGGTTTCAGGTAAAGTACCTATGGTAAACACTTATTTAAGTATGTTTTTTTAATTAGGATTTTTTTTAACTTGAACATATCTTCCATTAAACAGTGTGTCATCTGGGTGCAATTGTCTGTGCTATTACAATCCAAATTTACAGTATTCGTTACTTTGATAATAAATCCCTAAGCTTACAATAATAATAATCAGCATTATAACCCTATTCATTTATCTGCCTTAACATGCCTTCTAATGAAAATATAATATATTAGGTATAATAATCTTAACAATCATATTAATAATACTGTTTACATCTCTATCTTAACATCTATTCCTTATTTTACTAATCTCCATTTATTTCTCACTTCTGTTTTTATTCTCCAGCCCTCCATATAATAACTCCCATGTCATATAATATTCAGTTTGTTCTTTCTCCTTTATAGTAAGCGTTTGTCTATTCATTTCTGCATATTCTAATATTTTCCATAGGGATCTCATCACTTTTCCAATTTTGTGCAAATAAAATTCTAGCTGCAGTTAATACATGTTATAATTAAATATGTATTTCCTTTACTGTAAGTGTTGGGCAGAATCACCAACAAAAATATTTGTGGTTTTAAATAATATGCTGTATGTTAACCTAGAAAAACTCCCAGTTTTCTTTTCGACACTCAGATGTTTCAAACCAGGCATATCTCAAGGAAATTTGCCCATAAGTGTGTTGGTTTATGACTTGGTTCTGATACAATAATTGTATTTCAGGGTTAAGATCCAGATCCTCATTTAGCAACTGCCTCAGGCAATCACTGTGATGCTGATGAAAAAGTAACTTTCCAATTATTTTTATAACTGTGCAAACTGCAACCAACTCTCAAATTTAAAACCTTCGCTGTTTTGGAAAGCAGAAGAAAGCAAAAATATTTCTACTCTGTCCATCTCAAATGTTTAAGTGAAGTTTGGACTAACTATTGCTTCTGGTTCGTAAATATATCTCCTCCAACTATTTAAAACCCTTAGCAATGTTATTTATATATAAAAAAACCCTCGAGGATAAAAATAAATAACTTTTCCCCAAGGCATTTGAAGCTAGGAGATTAGGTGACGTCTGAAGTTGGTGATGTGGCCTTTCTGTTTGGGGACTTTGCCGTTATAACTAAGATATCATGGTTTATTTGTTTTTGGTCATTTTAATTTTTCTGCTCTGCATAGCATCAGTGAAATGGGCAGGAAAGGAAAGGAAATTTGTCTTCAACACAACTCATGTTATTTATACCAGTTATTTTACATGGCAAGATTAAAACTTTAATCTCCAGTTCAACTTTCTTTTTCACTGCCATATCACAGTTTGAAGCTGAGATGCAAGAACGGTACTTCGAGCCTCTGGTGAAAAAAGAACAAATGGAAGAGAAGATGAGGAACATCCGAGAAGTAAAATGTCGGGTGGCAACATGCAAAACGGTAAGCCAAGTGGGGAAAGAAAGAGAGAGAAAGAAAAGAAAAGGAAAGAGAGCGAGAGAGAGAAAGAGGGTGGGAGGAGGAAAAGTAAAAAAAGGAAGGGAGGATTATGACTTCCACCTTTCTTCTATTATCCTTTTATTCTTCCTTCTTCTTTGACCCTTTTTTTAATTTTTTTTTATTTTATTTTGTCAAATGCTTACAATATAATAGATAACAAGAATAAATGTAAGTTTAAATACAATAAATAGGAACTAATAATTGGGGACAATAGGACAGGGACGGTAGGCACAATGGTGCATTTATGCACACCCCTTACAGACCTCTTAGGAATGGGGTGAGGTCGATAGAGGTTAGTTTGAGGGTAATGGAGAGCAGGGGGTTGAGCTGGTGACGACAGAATCAGGTAGTGAGTTCCAGACATTGACCACTCTCTGGCTGAAATCGTATTTCCTACAATCAAGTTTGGTGCAGTTTACATTAAGTTTATATCTGCTGTGTGCTTTTGTGTTGTAGTTAAAGCTGAAATATTCATTAATTGGTAAGACGTTGTAACATGATTTTATGTACTATGCTTAAGTCCAATTTAGCTGGCGTAGTTCAAGGTTGTCTAAGCCTAGAATCTCAGGTCTGGTGGTAATCAATTTTAATTTAAATCCCCAGACTCATAAATTATCGGTCTAATTCAACAAACAGTCCCTATATAAGTGTTCCAGTCTTCTAGAAAAGTCTTTATTATTTTTTCCTTGACCAAACTGGTTAGCTTTGCTGTTTCTGCAACTCCAACAAATTTTCTAATCCAATCCTCTATGGTAGGTGTTTCATTATTCTTCCATCTTTGTACATACAATAATCTCGCCACAGTTATCACGTGCATATATATACATACACATACACACACACACACACACACACACATTCCAAACTGTGTCTCTCTTTTTCTCTTTTCACCCATGAAGTGCAACTACACCTACTTCAAACTGCTGGACTCGTGTGTGGCGGAAGGTCACGCTTACCACTGGCACAACGGAGTGAAAAGATTTTTCAAGTGTGCCTGTGGGAACAGAGCCATTTCCCTGGACAAGCTCCCCAAAAAACACTGCAGGTACATGAAGTTTGGGTTGTGTGTGTGTTTGTCTTCCTTATTGTTGGCAACCTTTGCAAAATAAGCTTATTCTTGATGGAATGTTTTCCATCAGGGAAGGGGTTATCCTTTGACGGAAGATTGGGGTGGCCCTTGTCCAGTCTCTTAAACAAAGCACGATGCGGGGGAAAAAAATAATCATTTTCAGCACCAGGATTTCTATGAATGATCTTGGCTTTGTCTTACTATGATTACCATGTTTCCCTGAAAATAAGACCCTGTCTTATATTTTTTTTTTTGCCACCAAAAAAGGCACCAGGTCTTATTTTGGGGGGATGTCATCCATTGACTAAGCTCGCTTGCATGCATCACCCCCCCAGCCTCCTTTTCTCTGTCAGAGGTTTTCAGGAACTACTTCTGTGGAGAGTTAGGCTTTCCTGAAGGCCTTTGCAGCCAGTAATGGAGCTCTGGATCAATCCTGAGCTTTGTTATCAGCTACAGAGGCCTTGAGGAAAGCCTTGCCGGCTTGTCTGGCTACAGAAGAAATGGGCTGGCCAGGCAGGTATCAGGGTGTGCGAGGCCTGGCTACAACTGCCCAAAGGTAAGTAGTAGGACAGCTCCACCCCTCATCCCCACCCTAGCTTAATTTTTACTCATCTACTCTGGAGTTGAAGGGGATGTTAATTAGGGCTTATTTTGGGGATAGGGCTTATATTGGGCACACGTGTAAAAATCAAACCAGGACTTACTTTTGGGGTAGGTTGTAATTTTGGGGAAATTGTATTAAGACACTAAGTGAATCTTGATTTTCTGCCTTCTTCCTGTTTCAGTAACTGTGGCCTCTATAAATGGGAACGTGATGGAATGCTGAAGGTAAGACTCAGCCAAAGGTTTGCTACCAAAATCAGATTAGAAAGGAAGCCCTGTGTGGGGTCCTTGATGCTCTCTCTGAGCTTGGTGGTTTTCTTGCATGACCAAACTAGATAATATTGTCAGTGCTAGAGCAGATGGGGTTTGGTCCTTTCCAGCACTGATGATGTAGTTAGGTAATGAAATGTCTGCAAGAAAACCACAAAGCTCAGAGAGCATCAAGGAACCCACAGTCATCCTCCTCCCTTCTAGCACTGATGATGTTCCCTAGTTGGGTCATGAAACATCTGCAAAAGAACCACCAAGCTCAGAGAGCTCCCAGGACCACACAGTCCTCCTCCTCTCTGCAAACCTTACTCCTTCTGACACTGATGATGTTACCTAGTTGGGTCATGAAACATCTGCAAGAAAATAGCTAAGTTTAGAGAGCATCAAGGACCCCACAGTTCATCCCCAAGCTACAAATAATCTCTTGTGTAAGAAACCTTAGCTTTGAAAATTATTTGATGCTCTCAGAAAAATCCAGACATTAAAGTCTGAAGTTTATGGCCTGAAGGAAGAAACTTCAGAGAGAATTGATGAAAAATATTTGGAGCTGGAATTGCATTTGGGTGGGCTTATTGTGAGAAGCTAGCTTGTCCTGAGAAGACCTGTGTGACCCATCACTGTATCTGCAGTTAATTATGGGCTAATGGGTTGAAGCTGATTTTGATGGGTAGCAATCACAGCTAACGGGACATTTCTTTTTTCTAGGAGAAGAAAGGCCCCAAAATTGGGGCAGAAACTCTTCTTCCAAGAGGTGAAGAACACGCCCAATTTCTCAACAGCATGAAATAATGGCTGATGGGACCCTGGCTTTGGTCTAACGAATTTCGCCTCTGGAAAACTTCCAGAGCGCTCCCTTCCTGTGAAGTATCTCCACATAGCCATCTTTCTTCTATGAACCACAGTCTGATCCGAATGACTTTTTCTGTTTCTTTGAAATTTGGAAGGGATGGGCCTCATCCTTGCCCTTCGTTGGATTTGGGAAGAAATGTCTTCTTGGATAGTTAATGGCATCTTCAGAATGGAACCATTGAAGTCCAAAGTTTCTTTGAGGAACTTCCTTTGAGATTTTGGCAGTTCGGGGTGAGGCTGAAAAAATATTGAACTCTGTTTTTATGAGGTTCAGTTGCATCTGAAGAAATGTTTCTTCCAAGGTGGGTCTTTGGCCTAAAGCAAAAAGTGTCCAACCTGGGAAGTTTTAAGACTGGTAGACTTTCCTTCCCAGGATTCATGGCTGGCTGGGGAATTCTGGGAGTTGAAGTCCACTGGTCTTAAAGTTGTCAAGGTAGGACAGACCTAAAGGCTAAGGCTTCATCATTCCTTGAAATAGGATGTTTTGAAAATCCATGTGTTGAGTGTTGGATTTTACCTCAGCAATATTGATAGATATACCCAAGCAGTTGAAAGAAGGAAGACCCTTGTGATTTTAATAAAGAACCAAGGTTGCTTGCGTTTTACGAGCTTCACTTTTTAAAATTGTGTCTTAATCCAGTCATTTAACGTCTGTCTGCTGATGACTATTGGGAAGCTGCTCACTACAACTCCCAGTGTCCACTGCCACTATCAGCTGTGCTAAAAAACAGCAGCTGAACGTTGTATTTTTTAATCAAGTTTACAAAATGGAAACTTCAAACCCCGAAGGGATGTATGCAGTTATGGAGGGCAAGCAGGAGAGAATTTTCCTGGAAATAATGTTTCCAGAGACACTCTCGGAGGGGCAAAAAAGTCAAAATGTCACCTCTAAAAATATGGGCAAGGCTTTGATTTCAACAGCTGAAGATGCTTTCTTTGCTTTTTCAACCTGAATGTTTCTTACAAAGTGTGTCAGGAAATTGTGAGCTCTTCCAAACTAAGAAGAGTTGATGTGTAGGAAGTGGTGCTGCAACTTTGCTCGTGCTTTGTATATGTTGAGACTAACTCCATTATGGCATAATTTAAGTCAATCATTTGAATACTGCTTTGGTTGTGTGTCTTCCCCCCCCCCCATTTGTGTTTCACCGATTAATTCGTTCCCTTCACTTCCGATAAATAAAATCGATCAGTTGATCTTAGCGAATGTCTACTGGAATGTTGAAATGGGTTGCAGTGATTACATTTTTTAACCTGTTCTCTTAGAAAATGTTGCAACATAACTATAAATGCATAAAAGTTTGAAAGACTGGATCGTTTATCCATACCACCCATATTTTGCCCAGTTTGTTTCTTGTAGCTATCGATCTTTAGAAATATATTTTGGGACTTCCAGGGTTGTTTTAAGGAGAGCTCCTTAAAGCTCCTTTCCACAAAGAAAACCCATTAAACAGATTTGCTCAACTTAATCTCATGGTGAGGCTGGCGCAAGGGTGGTGGTGTGTTGTGTTAATGCTGCTTCTTCACAGTTTCAGGGACCAAGACATCAGCCCAACCCTGGGGGTGCCACGGAGTTTGATGTTTTCCCTGTTCCTCTGTAACATCGAGGTGAAACCGTTGGGTAAGGCCATTGGTTGGTCTACAGCCAAGAGATGAGGTGTCAACAGCATCCTGAAGATACCCAGCTTTGTATCTCTCCTGTAGTGAAGAGATGGGTGCTCTTGACATCCTGTCCCATTTCTTGGAGGCAGTGGGGCTTCAGGCAGGAAACAAGGACTCATTTCTAACAAGGTTGAGAAACTTTGGGTGTTGGAGCCACCAGGACCTGGGAATTTACCGTCTTTAGTTTTGAACTGGGTGGCAGATCCAGTATGCAACCTGGGGACCTTCAAGACTCATGAGTCCTGCTCAAGGAGCAAGGGGTAGTTGTGACAAGGAAGATCTTGGTCCTTCAAGGCATGGGGGACAAGATATTGAGGAGCTGCTACACTCCAAATCACATCATCTCATCCCAGAAGACCCAGCAGAAAAGTCATGTTGTGAGTCCTATCTATGAAAGGAGGGGAGGAAATGAGAGGAAAGGAAAGGAGGAAGGGAAGGGAATGGAGGGAAACGATAGGAGAAAGAGGGAAGGGAAGGTATTAGGAAAAGGGATGGGAAGGGAAAAATAAAGAGGGGAGGGAATGGAAGGAAAGGAAGGGAAGGGAAGGAAATAAGGAAGAGAAAAGGAAGGGAGGGAAAGGAAAGAAAAAGAAGGAAAAGGAATTAAGGAAGGGAAAAGAAAGGAAAAAGGAAGGGAAAGGAGAAAGGGGAATGGAGGGAAAGGAAAGGAGAAAGACGGGAAGGAAGGAAAAGTTTTGGAGCAAACTCATTTCCTTTTCATTACATAAAGCAAAACAACTTGAATCAAGAGATGTTTTAAACTACCATTTTAATTTTCTTTGGCCACAACATCAGCTGCAAAACTGCACAAGCATTAGGGTTTTTCAAAATGTTGATATTTTTCAATATTGACAATCGTTAAAAAGAGAAAGAAAATCCCAGGAGCTAAAATACATTTCATAAACAGGTAAATTGTTACAGGCTAATAAACAATACCTTTTAGCTATGTTCTAAGATCATTGGAGATAGGTCAGGAAATAATTGCTTTTCAAGCATCCCTATCGAAGTGCTAATTATTTTGGCCTCGTGCTTAACAGATGTTTGGTTGATGGAAACATGCTCATTGGCAATCTGAAGAGCTTTAGAAACAATTTGGGAAAGGTACCATGATGTACTTTGTAACTTTTAAAAGCAGCCACTTCTTTATCCAGTAAGGACAAAAGGCAGTTCTACACCCTGGGCAAAGATGCAGCTGCTTTCAAGAGCTGTCGATAGATGGTGCATTTGTGCTCCTTCCAGGGGAAAGCATTTTTTGGCAACTGAATCCGTAGTATCACACAGCCCTAATCTGCATGCTGGCAGGTAAGTAGGTAGGTACACAAAGGCACACAAACACACACCTCTCTCTTAAAGAGTTGGCCCTGCCTGAAGGTAAGACTTGATCAATGCTCAGGGTTTTCTACATATTTGTGTTAGAAAGCAAGAGGCAATGATAAGCAAAATCACAGATAATATGAAAAGATTAATTGACGCAGGCGCATTAGAGAACGGCAAATAATTCTAGGCTTGCAGATGTTGGTTGATAAGTGTGTTCCTCTCTGCCGGCAACTCTTCCGTATGCTAATCATAATAATCAAGGTATTCGTACCTGTGCCGACGTTCTTCTCTCTCGTCCCATTCTGTCGGATGGGAAATAAAAATAAATGTTCAATGATGAATATCAGTACGAACACCCAGCTCACAACCCACTCAATTGTTTATATATACAGTGATATATATATATACAGTGATGAATAGGTTGCAATTAGAATATGTCTTTTGATTGAAATAGTTTGCATATGCATTTTCCCCCACCCAAGTTAGAAAGGACCTATGAGGAGGATCCCAGTTTAAGCTCAGAACATAGCTGCTTTTTCTTTCCAATTCAGAATCAGAATAGAGCTGGAAGGGACCTTGTAGGTCTTCTAGTCCAACCCTGCTCCACTCAAGCAGGGGATCCTATACCGTTTCAGACAATTACGTATGAAGGCGAATATACGTGTCCCAAGATATTGTTGCAGGGTCCAATCTCTTAAAAACCGCTAGTGATGGAGCAAGGGAAGCTGTTCCACTGGTTAATTATCCTCACTGTTACGAAGTTTCTCCTTAGTTTCAGGTGGCTTGTTTCCTTTATTAGTTTCCATCCATTGTTTCTTATCCTGCTTTCTGGTGCTTTGGAAAATAAATTGACCCACTCCCCTTTGCAGCCCCTCAAATACTGGAATGCTGCAATCATATCTCCCCTTCTTTTCTCTAGACTAGCCAAACCCAGATCCTGCAACTGTTCTTCGTATGTTTTAGTCTCCAGGCCTTTAATCACCTCAGTTGCTCTTCTCAGTTACATTTTTTCCAAGTCTTAACATCTTTTTTGTAACGTGGTGACCAAAACAGGATTCAATATTCCAGATGTAGTGCACCAATAAGATCAGATCAATAGTTTGGACTCAAACATTTTTGCAAACCTCTCTTTAAAATATCTTGTGGTTTGAACTGAATCAAATATTTGTCAAAATATAATTAGGGTAGAAGGGAATTACAAGAGGGTGACTGGTTTGAAAGACAGAAGTGTAAAGCTTTGATCAATCCATCTGAGTCTTTTTAAAAAGCTTTAAATGGAAATGCTATTAAAATACTGATTTTAGTGCCAGGTTTAAAGCAAAGCATGCGATAAAGTCTTAATTGGGTGGAGTTCAACACCACAACTTCACAATTTCTTCTCCTGGTTGTTTTCATGGCAATTTTTCAGATGTCATTGTGTCAAATTTCCAAGTCTATCTGGACATTTCCTAACTAAGCCCAACCTAGACATTTATAAGAAGCTGTTGCCATCCCACTGGGCAAGGTGAATTTGCTCTCTTTTTTTTAAAGCAAAAAATTGTTAACGATCATGAAATGCAAAAGACAAAGGATCAAAGAAAGAACAATAGAACAGAAATTCCTACTAAATATGGATAATTTTTTTTTAGGATTGTATTGTAGCATTGTAAGAAAAAAAAACTGGGTGACCCATTCTCCTTTGCCCTTCAAATTTTGTTCCCAACCTCAGCTTGATAGATTAGATAGATAGATAGATAGATAGATAGATAGATAGATAGATGAAAGATAAAATGATAGATTAGATTAGATTGCATAGATTAGATAGATGGATGATAGATAGATAGATAGACAGATAGATAGATAGATATAGATGATAGAAAGATGATAGATATGTAGATAGATATGTAAGATAATGTAGATAGATAGATAGAGATAGATGAAAGATAAATGATAGATAAATAGATAGAGATAGAATAGATAGATAGATAGATAGATAGATAGATAGATAGACAGATAGACAGACAGACAGACAGATAGATGATAGATGGATGGATGGATGGATGGATGGATGGATGGATGGATAGATAGATAGACATAGATGATAGGTGATAGAGAGATAGATGATATAGATAAAAAATAGATATAGATAGATAGATAGATAGATAGATAGATAGATAGATAGATATAAAAGGATAGATAGATAATTATAATCTGGGCTCATTATGTATAATATATTCCAGATTGATAATTTGAATCAGTTGAATTCAAAATCTCCATCTTAAAATTTTGAACTCGCTGCCTCTCCGACTGCAGCTAGGAAAGCAATTAAGTGGTGTTTTTGTATGGAGGTTTTTTTGTGTGCAAAGAAGCCATTGTGATACCAGTTTAAAAGAATTTGTTTCCCCGAGTCTTTTTCAGAATACAAATGGAAGGACCTGTTTTCCTAGCAAGGAAGCTGGGATGATTTTATCAGTAAAACTCTATTCCTTTCAAGCACAGCAGGAATTGCTAGCAAAAATAAAAAAGAAATAGGAAATTATCCAGTAATTGGTGCTTTTTGGAATTCCTATCCATGTCCTCATATGACCCTGATATGGTTGTGGAGGACAGCTAGTCCTTGACTTACACAACAGTTCATTTAGTGGCCATTCAAAGTTACAATGGTACTGAAAAAAGGGTCTTATGGCCGTTTTTCACACTTACGACCGTTATACCATACCCTATGGGGACGTGATCAAAATTCAGACCAGCTTGGCAACTGACTTGTATTTATGACGGTTGTAGCGTCCCCTGGGTCATGTGATCCCCTTTTGCGACCTTCTGACCAACCAAGTCGATGGGGAAGCTGGATTCGCATAATGGCCAAGGGACTCACTCAACAACGGCAACAGAAATGATTCACTAAACAGGGTTTTATGCAAACGATTGTTGAATTTTGTGTATCAAGAGATGGAACCAGGAAAAGTTAAAACAAGCTGATTTTGGGGAAACATAAGGATTTTTTTAAAAAAAAACCACTTGATGAATTTAATCTTATTTTGGAGTGATGCTTCCACTTCAACAGGGCTCAATGAAAAGCAGTATCATCATAATAAGCCTGTTTTTAATAGATGTCTCAAGATATCCACTCTGTTTTCTTCAAAAGAGGAGGAAGGAGGAGAAGGGGGAGAAGAAGAAAAGAAGAAGAATAAGGAGGAGGTGGAGGAGGAGGAAGAGAAAAAAAGAAAAAAAGGAGGAGAAGGAGAAAAGAAAAAGGAGGAGGAGAAGAAAAGAAGAAGAATGAGGAAGAGGAGAATAAGGAGGAAGAGGAGGAGGTGAAGGAAGAGAAGAAGAAAAGAAAAAGCAGAAGGAGGAGGAGGAGAATTTTTTATTGGCCAACTATGATTAAACACCTAAGGGATTTGTCTTTGGTGCAGAAGCTCTCAGTGTGCGTAAAAAATACATTCATCCAGAATCATAAGATACAACATTTAGTGATAGTCCTAGGATACTAAATAAGCAATCTAATCATGCTAGGAAATTAAATAAAACAATATGAATCATAAAGATACAAGCAACAAGGCTACGGTCATAAGTAGAAAGGAGATAGGTAATAGGAAGGATGAGAAGAATAGTTGTAATACAGTCTTAGTAAATAGTTGGACAGTGTTGTGGGAATGAGTAGTTTAGCAGAGGGGATGGCATGTGGGGAAAAAACCGTATAAGTTGGAATCCTTTCCAAGTTTTTCAAGGTTCAGTTGGGTTCTTTTCACAGGCGGACAATTGTCAACCCGAGACAAGAAGACGTTTGTTAGAGAAGACGTCTCTTGTATCAGAATCACATTTTAAGGACTGTTCAGAAATTAGGAAAGAGAAAAGTTTCGCCTGAATGGAGACTTTTCAAATTTCTAGCCAAAAAAGAAAGAAAGAAAAGAAAAGAAAAGAAACGAAGGAAGGTTAGGAAGGAAGGAAGGAAAAGAAAGAGGAAGGAGGGAATGGAGAAAGACAGACAGAAAGAAAGACAGGTGGACAGAAGGAAAGAAAGAAAGAATAAATGAATAAATGCCTCACTTAGCAACAGAAAGGTTGGGCTCCATTTGTGGCTGTAAGTCAGGGACTGCCTGCATTTGGGAGACATTTAGGTTAAATTTCTCGTCGCCAGTACCCTCCCACCATCCCCAGCCAAGGCAGTTCCTGGAAACTGTAGTCTAACTTATGTGGAAACTGTTAGGAATGATAGTCACCTAACAGTTGGGTTGGAAATATATAAACCAGGATAGTTAATTTAAGACTGTTGTATCTTTAAGAGAATGCTGTAATTGTGATTGGCTGAGGTTCCTCCAACTGCCATAAGATGGAGCCAGAAACCTGGTTTCTTTCTCCTTGCATTTGCTGTTTTGCTGTTATGCCTGATCATTATTCTGCTCGGATTGCTGTGATTTTTGCAACTATTAGCAAACTCCGTTTACTGAACTCTGTTTATGATACTTGGCTTCATTTTTGGATTATCCCTGGACTGATACTAACTGCTTTAACCTTGTATGATTTGAACTTTGTTGGACTTTGTTTACCCGTTTACTGGAAGTAAAACCTACATTTTACTATTCAGTGTATCTGTATGCTGGTTGTTTGTTATTCCACATCACTCTGACTACATTTCCCTGAGTGCACTGATTCTCCTAATGAGGAATACCTCAACAGAAACCCCAGAAAATGGATTAGAAAATGAAAGAAATGCAATGGATTTCCTTCACAGATAGGCAGTGGTTGGATTCTACCGGTTCAGACCGGTTTGAGCGAACTGGTTGTTAAATTTGCATCTGGTTTGCCAAACCAGTTTTTGAAGCAACCGGCTGGCCCCACCCACCCAGCCCTGCCTCTCCCAGGAGTCTCCAAGCAGCCCGTTTTGGATGCAGGTAAGTACAGGGTCCGTGCAGAGGCTCTGGGAGGGGGGAAAATGGGCCTTCTGGAAGTACCGGAAGTCTGGAAATGGGCCTGTTTTTAGCTTTCGGAGGGCCTCCGGAGCCTAGGGGAGGCCATTTTTGCCCTCCCAGAGACCTGAGGGAAGCCTCCGGACTCTGAGGAAGGCAAAAAACAGCCCTCCCAGCCACACCCACCCAGCAACCATGCAGCGAACCAGTTGCTGGGATTTTTGAATCCCACCCCTGAAGATAGGCCTTGACTTATGACCAAATTTGGCACCCGAACGTCTGTTGCTAAAATATCTGGTTGTTAAATGAGTCAAACTCTATTTTAGGATTCTTTTTTTGCCACAGTCATAGAGCAAATCAAACAGTCGTTAAGTGAATCCCGCTTCTCCCTCCCCCCCCCGACTTTGCTAGTTGGAAACCTCCTGGGAAGGTCACAAGTGATGAACATGTGGCTCGGGGGTGATGCTGCAACCATCACAAGGACACGCATGTCCAAATTGGGTTCAAACACGATCACGGGAATGCTGTGACTGTCATAAAATGAGGACTGCACATAAGTCCCCTTTTTCCTCCAGCACCTTCCCAACTTCTGGTAGTTTTAACTGAATGGTCGGTGAGGCAAGGGGTGCCCATCGTTGAATGGTGCATTGTTGAATGGTGTGGGATAGGAAACCTCTCCAGATGGGGGGCCTTGTGCCTCATTTTGCATCTGTCCTTACCTTTGTGGTCTTCCTCGGTGATGTTCTCGTATTCAGATCCCAGTTCCTCAGGGTGGGACCGGCCTGTTGGGAAAGGGGCTTAAGGTTAGTAGGTGGGAGTCAAGAGACACCTCTCATTACTTCCTTGGTCAACCATTGGCATTTCATCACCCTCTTTTAAGGGCTTGGAGCTGCTGCCCCAAAACAGAAACCGAAGCATTTGGGACTCCAGAGCTTGGCATGAAGGAGGGTGAGGAGGATCCAAGAAGGTCAGGGGCTCAGTGCCTGCCACTATTCCTTGGCACTGTTGTTAAGGGAATCCCTGCAGTTGTTAAGTGAGTCACACGGTTGTTAAGTGGATCCAGCTTTCCCATTCTGACTTTGCATGTCAGAAGGTCACCAAAGGGGATCACATAAACCTCGGACACTGCGACTGTCACAAATATGAATCGGTTGCCAAGTATCTCAGTAATGAACATGTGACCATGAGGAGGCAGCAATGGATCGTGTAAAAAAAATGTTCCTAATTTGCTTTTTTCAGGGCTGCTGTAACTCAAAACCGTCACTAAACAAATGGTTGTATGTTGAAGTGTAGCCGTAGCTCAGTTTACACAGCGAAACGAGTATGGTAGCTATCATCCCTGTGTTCAAGGTTTCCCTGATATCCAAGCTAGTCAAAAGAGAAGCTGATTTAATTCTGGAAGCCCCAATGTCACTTAGAGCCATCTATCTATTTGTCATCTATCATCTATCATCAATCTATATAAACTATTCATCATCAATCTATCATCTATATTTATCATCTATCTGTTATCTATCTAGCATCAATCTATGTCTATCATCTATTTATCATCTATCATCTATCTATCATCAATGTTTTTATCGTGTATATCTATTTATATCATCTATTTATCATCTATCTATCATCTATCTATCATCAATCTATATTTATAATCTACATCTATCTATATTATCTGTCTATATTATCTATCTATCTATTTTTTAAAAACTGCATCCAGCCATTTTTCCATTAAAATCCCGCCAACCATCTCACCATCAGATTCCTCACTGGAGCGAGCAGATCTTTTTTCTTGCTTCTTTAAAAAGTTTAAAGCATCCAATCTCTGCACAAAGAGCTTTTTCTTCAGATCTGGAACTAGAGGAACATGTGAATCTGACCACTCATAAGAAAGTAGAACTGGACCTAATGCTAAGGAATGTTACATCCTCCTTCCTCCTTTATTTTTCCACCCTTCCCAAAAGAATTGACCTGGTTGTCTCTCTTCACTTACTTTCTTCACTGGAGCCTCTTATGGTAGCCTTCACGATGTTATGCCTGCCATCTAGAACTGGGTACATAAAAAAGAACGGAGTGTAAACAATGGTTTATCATGGTGAAAAGAAGGAGTCCAACTCCCTACTCAGGAGGATATCATTTCGGACAAGTGGCTATCCAGTCTCTTCTGATTAAAAGAACATCTCTCTCTCTCTCTCTTCTATCTCTCTCTCTCTTCTCTCTCTCTCTCTTTCTCTCTCATATGTGTGTGTGTGTGTGTGTAGGAGAGAGAGAGAGAGAAATCTATCTCTATATTTATCTATCTTACATCCTTCTCTCTCTCCCTCTCTATCATATCATACC
The DNA here is from genome assembly GCA_004319985.1 of Emydocephalus ijimae. Classification (NCBI taxonomy): domain Eukaryota; kingdom Metazoa; phylum Chordata; class Lepidosauria; order Squamata; family Elapidae; genus Emydocephalus; species Emydocephalus ijimae. Next base: position 99,416 of record BHEV01064695.1, on the reverse strand, counting down.
TATTATCTATCTATCTATCTATCTATCTATCTATCTATCTATCTATCTATCATCCATCTATCTAATCTATCTATCTATCTATCCGTCCATCTATCTATGGTATCTATCTATCTATCTATCTATCTATCTATCTATCTATCTATCTATCTATAATCTATGTATCCATCTATCTGTGGTATATATCTATTTATCTACAGTATCTATCATCTATCTATCACTTATCACCTATATCGTATCTATCATATCTATTATCTATCTATCCATCTATCTATTCTATCTATCACTATCATCTATGATTTTACACACACATACACATATATGCAATCTGATAGAATGCAAATTCTATAAGCTTTTGCAATAAGGCAGTCGCCTAAGCTTGACTAAACATCTCAAAGATCTTTTTCTTCAGTCGGGTTGCCGGTCCTACGTACCAATCAGAAGCAAAAAAGCTGTGAAGCCAGAGAGAAACAATGTGTGCCTCCAGTTCATGTTTTTGCCCACCCACCCCCGTTTACTGAGCCTCACGATAAAGAAGGTCACCGCAACTTCAGGGAAAGCAAGACTGAGCACAGAAATGGGAGATCTCCCCTTTAAAACAGGTGGCTGGAAAAAAGTTGGCAACTCCTGAGACACTGGGCAGGACCAAAAAGGCACTAAGTATCAACAGACTCAGTGTGTTGTGCAAATATTCTGGGTTGTTCAGTGCAAGCTGTTGAAGCTCGAAGAAGAATTGGAAGGGGCTCACAGCCCCAGAGAGACCAAGAGATGAGTTTGCAACGGCCGCGATGAAGAGAATGAGGTTTCTGCACAAAACCTGCTGAAGCCTCCTTAGATGGATGGTGCCAATAGTTGGTTGTTCTGTTCAAGTCCAAGAGAAGCAATATTTGTTCAGAGAAAGGCACTCTTCATTCAAACAACAGCAAGTAAACCATCCCAGGACTTTCTCTCTGCATCGAAGGGCTTATTATTAGTGAATGCAGGAATGTTTTTCTTGTTTGGGACAGCCACTCGCTTACCCAGCCTTGGAAACCCAGCTATGTTTTCATCTCCTCTTCCAAATTTCCCCTCCAGCTGTGTATCCAAGCCAAAAAATAAGGAAATAGTTAGATTTCCTGAATGCATTTCCAGTGGGAAATGCAAAAGCAACTTTGAAAAACTGCTAGGCCTACAAGTTCCAAGAAGACGAGGTTTAAGCCAGATAACAGAATAAACAGAATAACAGAATTGGAAGGGACCTTGGAGGACTTCTAGTCCAACCCCTTGTTCAAGCAGGAGACCCTATCCTGGCTGTCCAATCTCTTCTTGAATGCCTCCAGTTATGGAGTATTTTCTATGTCTCACGGTCAAAAACTAGACATGGTAACACAATGCTTTCTTTCCCATGCAGAGATTCAGAAAACAGCTTATTTTCCCCAAACTTTTCTTCCTTGGTGTATTTTTTTTAATGGTGAGAAAAACAATGGATAAAAGAAATTAAACTTGGGACTCCTTGAGATCAGCTGAATCCAATTACAGTCCTAAAATCTATCATGTCTTCCAAGCAATTCAGGTTGTTAATTTAAAAAAAGCCTGCATAATTAAAACTGCATTTATCTTGAGTTTTGCTGTCCATTCTATTCCATTTATTTCTTATTCTATTCTATTCTATTCTATTCTATTCTATTCTATTCTATTCTATTCTATTCTATTCTATTCTATTCTATTCTATTCTATTCTATTCTATTCTATTCTATTCTATTCTAAGGAGCCAGCTTTTGTACAGTAGAAAAAAAGAAGATACACTAATATCTTCTAGTGGGACTAGTTTTACCAATGGTTGAATAATAAGAGATAGAAATTAGGAACTGGAAAAATACTATTATGTAAGCAAATCAATCCAGACAAAACACTATTCACAAAACACTTATGTATGTAAAGAGAAAATGTATAAATAAGTTTTTTTAAATCAGACGTTCGATAACTGGTCCCTATTTATGACCATCACCTCCCTTTAGCGACCTTCTGACACGTAAAGTCAGAAAGGGGAAACCAGATTTACTTAAGGACTGTGTGCCCATCTTAACATCTGCAGGGATTCACTTAATAGCCATGGCAAGAAAGTTGGTCAGAAAAGCAGGGGTCGAAACTCACTTAGCCAACCTCTCACTGAAGAACACAAAATTTGGGGTTCCCTTGTGCTCATCGGTTGAGGATAACTGTCCCCCTCCCCATTCTGGAGGGCCCCTCCAAAGCAAGGGAGATGTGTCCCAAGAAGAAACAAGGTTAGAAAAAGAGATTTTTTCCAGCTCAGGTGCTGTTGTACAGGTGAGTTAAAATTACTGTGACGGTTCAACACTCCCCGGTTGCCGGCTGGCAGGTGATGGAATTTGGAGATAGCAGGGAAAACAAGAAGCCACTGTGCTCCTGACTGAGGAATGATTAGAGCCAGTGAATGGTGAGTTTGTGGCTTAAATATACCTTTGTCCTTTTTGTGCTTTTGTGACAAAACGTCCCTGGTGTATCTCGGGTGGGGGGAGTTGGGGGGGAATACTCAATGTTCTGCGCTCACTGAAAGTGACTTGAAGTCACCTGGAAGTCCCTTCCTTTCAACGTTGCAGCTCACGAAAGCTGGCTCCTAGTATTGCTCCTTCCTAGCCTGCTTCGTGCATTTATGTCAATATCCCTGCTTTTCCAGACCTTATTCACGTGGCACAGTGGTGAGAGTGCAGTACTGGAGGCTACTTCTGCTGACTGCCGGCTGCCTGTAATTTGGCAGTTCAAATCTCACCAGGCTTCAGGTTGACTCAGCCTTCTGTCCTTCCAAAGTGGGTAAAATGAGGAGCCAGATTGTTGGGGGCAAGAGGCTGACTCTGTAAACCACTTTTTAAGAAGGTTGTAAAGCACTGTGAAGTGGTAGATAAGGGCTATTGGTATTTTCCTTCCTTTCTCCCTCCATCCCTCCCTTCCTCTTATTCTCTTTCTTAATCTCCTTCCCGATGGCGTAGTGATTAGAATGCAATATTGCAAGGTTTTTCTGCCTGCACCCAGAAGTTCAATCCTGACTGACTCCAGGTTGACTCAGCCTTCCATCATTCGTGGGTAAAATGGGGACCCTGATTGTTTGGGGGTGAGAGGCTGACTCTGTAAACTGCTTAGAGAGGCCTGTGAAGCACTATGAAGCGGTATATAAGTCTAAGGGATCAAACCTGTGTTGCCTAGAACTGAATAGTTTTCTTCCAACGAAAGAAACAACACACCTCATGAATAATTCTTCTGAATTATACACACAAAGGCTCAGACTCACAATGCACACCTCCTACGAGTGAGAAACAAATCCTTGTCTCGCACAGGTTCAGATTATCCCTGCTGCATGTAAAAATGGCTTGGTAATTTTAACACAGAGAGAAGGGGTTTCCATCATCCAACCACCAGAATTAATGATGAAACTCTTGAAGAAGTCAAAAAGATGTCAGGAAATTGCTTCAGGATACTTTGTTTAGAAATACATAAACTGCAAAGAGTCAGGGATTTCAGCTGCATTTTAATTATTATTTTTTTTTTCCTACGTGATACAAAGTCTCATTTTCTTTCATTCTCAATAGACGGTACAATATTATGGGCACCTGATGTATTTTTCTTTTTTAGATTCTGTCATGTAACCCACAATAGTTGGAATTTTTTCTGAGGGATCATTAACAGTTTGGGCAGAAAGCTTTTCAACTTTTAGCAGACCACTGCCACCTTGTGGTCTAATACTGTACAGGCTATTGCAGTTTGTAAAATGCTGTATCGGCTGGCTTTTGTTTATCTCTTGGGAGATTGATTTCTCTCTCAAGGGGGATTGGGATGAATGACTGATCTCCATTTCACCAATTTTCTATACTACTCGGTCACAAGATGGCAACTATCAAAATTTAGCCCTCACCCTGGTTAGCTTGACTTCCAAAGATGTTCAAAATCCTGCAGCTATCAAATAGATTGATTCAATGATACTTTTTGCTTATTTATGGCAAGCAAAGTAAGATTATTCAAAACAGGGAAAACACGTTTGTCCTTTATTGTTTTTATTTTGGCATCACAATTATATCACTTCAGTGGTTAGGGAAAGATTTTCCTTGCTCCTCCTCTTAAAAGTCTCCCTTGGAAGAAATATTTCAGAAACTTTATCTGAGGAGGCACTAGACAACAAGAGGGGAAAAAACGAATCAATTTTTCATGTCATCTTCTAGCTGTCTTTCTTCTAATATAAGAAAAAGCTCACACACAGAAACTGGAAATCTTCTTTCAATCATTGCTTGATTCTTCTATCTTTTGCAGTCCATGATATTCTTCTCAAATAAAACAGCTCATTCCAACTCTTAACCATCTAAAACTCTGCACTCTGGTGAAAAACTATGATATTGCCATTAAAATAAAGATTTTCTTGCAAAGAAAAATCTAAAATCACTCCAGTTCCGAGGAAGGAGGCACTGTTTAAAGAGATATTGAGGTTTTTCCAAATACTACAAAAATTCAATTTACTTAAAATTACTTAAATACATCAGTTACAGTTGTTAAATTGAAAATATAATTCTATGAACTTATAGTTCAAAGTCCATCTGAGCTCAGCTAAAGGTTTCTTTTAATTAAACAAGACTAGGACAGCAGTTTAAATTCTTTGAATCTAATCGACAAAGGCACAATCTAAGTAAAAGCTTGCATAGAATTGCAGTTTAAATTCTAACCATTCTTTCTTTTTCTGCTCAGAACTAAAGTTCACTGTAATTCATTGTAACTAACCAGTTATGTGCCTAGAATTCCAGCCTTGAATTGCTTTCCAGATGCAAACAGCCTTCCCAGTGGTCTGAAATAACAGTCCTTCCCCCACCAAAAAGTAAGAAAAAAATAAATGCTGATTTCTCCGAGGTTTCTTCGCTGACTGGAGAATGGATCCAAGCAGTGTTTTAAAGATTTTTTCTCTCCCCTTTAACAAGTCGACTCCGCATCATCCAAATGTACTGAGAAACAAAACAGAAATCATGAGATTTTAATCCAGATTCACCCATGAAGGTATAAACAGGTGGAGTTTAGTTAATGCCTGGAAGGAACCTGCAAGATTTTTCCACATCCGGGAATGCGATGCAGGTAGTCCTCCACTTAACAACTGTTCATTTAGTGACCGTTGGAATTGACAACGGTGCTGAAAAAAAGCAACCTGGGATCGTTTTTTTCATACTTAACAACTGTTGTAAGCCCCCCCAGGGTCACATGATCAACATTCAGGTGCTCAGCAACTGACTCGTATTTATGATGGTCGCAGTGTTTCCCTGGGGGAAGCCAGATTCACTTAACGATGGCAAACAATTTGCTTATATCAGGCTGTGGGCAGAAAGGTCATCAAGTCAGAATGTCAGCTCTGGAAGCCATTTTGAGGTCCGATGCTCCCATGCTGCCACCATTGAGTCTGGGAAAGTGGGAGGAGGGAATGCATTGGAGTATATCTAGTTAGACATAATAATTCGTTTTTCTGATTCAAGGTCAGATAGTGTTGCCCGTATGTGAAAAGGATTGTGGTTAGAAGAAATAATAAAACAGAAAATTGAATCCAAACCAGAACTATTCCTATTAGCCATAATAATGGAAAAACATAACAAAAAAGATAAATACATTATGCTACATATTTTAACAGCTGTTAGAATTTCCTATGCACAATTCTGGAAGCAAGAAATTGTACCACCAGCGGGTGTTGTTATAAAAAAATTTAGACTGTCCAGAGATGGACAGACTAACAATGAAATTAAAGGACAAAGAAGAGTCAATTTATTATAATGTCTGGGATGCCTGGTATGAATGGTTTAAGAATAAAAAGAAATCAAAATGGCAGGAAGAAGGCGGAGCCTCCTCGTTGACAGACCGTAGATCATGACTCTCTGCGGCTATGGTCCATGCTCTTTTGTTGGAAAGCCCCGATCGTTACGATTAGGGGCTGAAGCTGCCTTGGAGGGGCAGCGGAGTAAGGGGAAGCCGCAAGCCAGGTTGAGGGGAGCCGCATCTCCCCCCCGGTCTTGGTCTTTTTCCCCACAAAGACGACTGCAGCGGTGGTTTAAAATGGCCACCCCAAAGAGGAGGACTCAGCTGGATTAAGATTTGTGCAGGAGAGAAGAAAGAGGTGGTTAACATCTGAACTGGGACAATTGGGCAATACAACTAAACAAAAGTACCCTGGGATTAAGGTAACATGGAATTTTTAAGAAAAGAAAAGTGAGCGGTGAAATTACGAAGGGACAGGAAGAAAAATAAGAAAATATTTTTGACAGCTAAGCGGGGCTTCGAACTGGGAAAGGAAGAAGCTGGAACTAAAGAGTTAACTAAATTGGACTAAAATATTTTGGGAATAAACAGGCATAAAATAAAGCTGGATTTAAGATTGTAAAATAATAATAATAATAAAGTTTACAAATTGGAGACTGGACTGTGCTGGAATATTGAAGTTCGAAAAATCCTAAACAAAAAAATAGGGGAAAAAGGTGAAGACTTTGTATAATGGAGAGTGCCACCTTTTGACGAAAACTTGAGCTCAAACAAAAGGGAAAGCATCCTGTTTCTGAATGAACTTGTGTGGATATAACACTAAAGAAATATTGAAACAAAGTAAGAATCGTAGAAAGTGAAAGCAGAACCAGAATAAAGAAAAAAGCAAGGAAAGACTGACTGTGGGATTGATTGATGTTTTTGGTATGGACCCTGGGCTGGAATAATTGAGAACTTTAGAAAATTGAAAGAAGAAAGAAGGAAAGTAAAAGTGGGTTTTTTGTGGACTTTAACGACATTAAAATACAAGAGTGTGTAATGATGATATCTCTTCAGGATTTAAAAATGGAACTGAAAAATATGAGAGAATTACTACGGGAAAGAGGCGAATCACTTTGCTCTCTGTTAGAAAACATGGAAATGGTGATTGAAGAACAAGAAGAAAGAGCTTCAGAGGAGGAGGAGTCGATTCAAGGAGAAGACATTTTAAATAGACAATTAACACAAAGAACACTACAAAGAAGTGGGGAAAGAAGGAAGGTTAAAAAATTGAGATTTAAGAAGGCAATTAAAAGAGGGAATACCTGTGAAGTCGGGAAAGGCAGAAAGACCCAGCAGAAAAGGGGAAAGGAGGATATCAAGAAAGAGAGTGATATAAACTGGAATGAGAAAAGATATGGGGAAAAGAGAGGGAGGAGAAGCAGTAAGAAACAGGTGCATGAAATAAAGAATTACGGAAATAGTAAAATGTTGAAAAGAAATTGTTTTTGCAGAGATAATGGTTGATGAATTAAAAAGGGGATTCTGCAGGGTGACAAGGGGTAATAAGAATATTTCTGCAATTAAAAATATTTAGAAAATATGGTAAAATAGATACTTATAACTTATTCAAAATTAAGGGGAGGAAATATGCTGCGGAATCCAAATGAAAAGATGTAATGATTATAAGTGTAACTTCTTAAAAATAATGGTTTATTGGGAATCAAGATGAGGGAATAAAGGTATATTTTAATAATTGAGATGTCACACTCAAAGCAGTAAAAGGGGGGAAACCTATACTTGGTTTTTTTCTNATATAAACTGGAATGAGAAAAGATATGGGGAAAAGAGAGGGAGGAGAAGCAGTAAGAAACAGGTGCATGAAATAAAGAATTACGGAAATAGTAAAATGTTGAAAAGAAATTGTTTTTGCAGAGATAATGGTTGATGAATTAAAAAGGGGATTCTGCAGGGTGACAAGGGGTAATAAGAATATTTCTGCAATTAAAAATATTTAGAAAATATGGTAAAATAGATACTTATAACTTATTCAAAATTAAGGGGAGGAAATATGCTGCGGAATCCAAATGAAAAGATGTAATGATTATAAGTGTAACTTCTTAAAAATAATGGTTTATTGGGAATCAAGATGAGGGAATAAAGGTATATTTTAATAATTGAGATGTCACACTCAAAGCAGTAAAAGGGGGGAAACCTATACTTGGTTTTTTTCTTGTTAAAATTTGTATTAATCTAGAATTTATAAAAAGAATGTGTAATGGAAAGGAAATATGACAGACTAAAGAACCAACTAAATTAATAAGTTAATATAGACTATTAAAAGCAAGGAGAGACATTTGTAACCTTTATTATTATTACTATTATTATTAGGCAAACACATATTGTTTATATTTATTTTAAAAATAAATATTAAAGGATTATATTTGAAATAATTGAAATGAAACAAAAAGATGTTTCGATTGAGATTAATGAAAGAGGCTAGAATTAATGTGTTTGTTTCTCTCCTTACTGAAAATTTGGAATGGAAAAGGTAATAATAGAATTAAGTATGCATATATGAATGTATAATTGCTGTCATATTTGTATGTAAAGGTGATGACCCGGAAATACATTGTCCACTAAAAAGAGATTTTTGTTTTTAATGTGAAAAACTGAATAAAATTTGTTAAAAAAAAGAAATCAAAATGGCAATTAGGTAAAGAATAAGAATATGTAAATACTTATATCTATATTAATATTTATCTATATTTGTTTATACATTAAGTTGAAATTGTATAATGAAAGAAATGTGTATATAGAAAGATGATAAGGAAATTTAAAAGATGTCTTGACATTGATATAAGGATGTAAAAAGTTTTATTTTATATTTTTAAATTTTGAAAACGAAATAAAATTTACTAAATTGAAAAAAAAAGGAAGTCTTACTTTGGGAGGGGTGGTGATTGGGGCATGTGATGTGATTGATGGGTGCAGGGGATGGATTTTGTAGTTTTTAATTATTGCAAGGAAGCCCAGAAATTTCAGATTCGGGATTCCACAGATGTGCCAGTTACCATCCAAATAAAAGGAACTTTTGTGAGGAAGTCGGAGTTATTGGCTGGAATGGAGGTTTCCTGGAATGCTGACATTATCCCAAATCTGAAGTAGCCTTTCCATAGCACCGATATTGTAATCGTCCTCGGTGTCATCTAGAATTGAGGAATTTTCTTTATTTCATAATGGGTCTCATCCTGGACCACCAGTGGTTTGGGGGGAGCTGCTGTAGGTTCCAACAATTCCATGAAAAATTCCCCGACATAGGCACGTTTAACCACTTCCTTGTTTAGCAATGGAAATCCTAGTCCCAGCTGTGGTCATAAGTTGAGGACTGGCTGTACTACTAGCCTCCAAACGAAGGTAGAGTTATAGGAAATGTAGTGCGTGATTTATTCCAGTTTTACAGCCCTGGCGGCTGGAGAGGGCTGCCCGCAGAGAATCTCCTCCTGTTCGGATCTCAGAGAAGAAATTGAGAAGCTGAGCATCGAACGGGCTTCTGATATAAACAGCTTCTACTTCTGCTGAAATGGCCACTGCTTGCATACGTCTCGGAGTTATGGAGAATGATTTTTGGTGCCTTACCAGAGAAGCAACAGGGGCCCAATGCTTTTGAACATGGTGGCTTTTTAAGAAGAAGAAAAAGCGGGGTGAGGGGAAACAACATACTTACTTTGAAATCCACATCAGCCATATTATACCTCTGCCTGACAATCTCTTCCACTTCCTTCTCCAGAAATTCTTGGCTGGTCCCTTTGACGTCAATATAGTAGCCATCGCTACTGGCATAATGGCAACTAATTGCCTGCATTAAAAGACAGAGGGAAGGAGAGAGAGAGAAGGGGAGAGGGAGAGAGAGAGGGAGAGAAAGAGGGGTAGGAGAAGAGAGGGAGAGAGGGAGGGGGAGAGGGAGAAAGAAAGAGGGAGAGAGGGGGAGATGGAGGGAGGGAGAGAAAGGGAGGAAAGGGAAGAAGAAAGGGGGAGATGGAGAGAGGGAGGGAAAGGGGAGGAGAGGGAGGAAGAGACAGGGAGGGAAAGGGAGGGAGAAAGAGAGGGAGGGAGAGATGGCGGGAGGGAGGGAGAGAGGAAGAGGGAGAAAGAGAGGGAGGAGAAAAGACAGGGAAAGGGGGAGGGGGAGAAAAGGGGCAGTGGGAGAGGAGGGAGGGAGAGTGAAGTTACGCCATTTTGTATTTTAACTAGGAAATCCTAAGCGGCCACCTTCCAAGCCTTGTGAACCAAACCCATCCAGAGAGAGGAGGGCCAAATGTTCAGGTAGCACACAGAGAGTCCTGGATTTGGACCAAGCAGGAAAGACCTTCAGCCTCCCAGGCTGTGACCCAATTACCTTCCGAAACCCTTCTGTCCTGTTCCTGCCGGAACCGTGAATGATCAGGGGGTGGAAGAAGAGGGTGTCTCCTTTCTCCATTGGGACGTGGACCCTGGGAAGATTCTTGTCATAGTCATAGATCCCGTGGTACATCTTGTTTACACCCCCCTGGGGGGAGGAAAAAAAAACCAAAGTAGAAATTACCTTCTGGCCTTCCTGAGAGATGCCGGCAGCCAAATTAGGGAGAATATTTGGGGCTCAGGGTTGAAATGAAGGGGTCTTTGGTGCTCCCTGAGCTGGGTGGTTTCCTAGCAGACGTTTCATGACCCAACTGGGGAACGTCATCAGTGCTGCAAGTGGGGGAGGAGGAGGAGGAGGAGGTGGTGGTTGTGTTTTGGAGAAGGAAGATCTACCCCCTCTTGGCCACCTACATCAGGGTGAGTCAACCTTGGCAACTTTGAGATAAGTGGACTTCAACTCCCAGAATACTCCCGGCCAGCATGAATTCTGAGAGTTGAAGTCCACACACACATTTTACAATTGCCAAGTTGAGAAACTCTGAAAATATATGGAGCACTTAGACCCCGTCTTACAAGAGTTCATTTACTAACCGTTTGGAAGTTACAACGACAAGGGAAAAAGGGACCCAGGATCGTTTCTCACATTTACGACCTGTGTAATCCCCAGGGTCACGGGGTCAAAATTCAGGCGCTTGGCAGCTGACTCATAGTTATGACGGTCGCAGTTTCCCATGGGTCCTGTGATTCCCTTTTGTGACCTTCTGACAAGCAAAATCAGCAGGGGAACAACTGTGTTACTCACTTAACAATGGCAGGGATTCATTTAACAACTGGGGCAAGAAAGATTGTAAAATGGAGGAAAACTCAATTAATGAATGTCTCACTTAAGAGCAGAAGCGTTGGGCTCATGGGTGGTTGTACATTGAGCACTGCCTGTATTAGTCTTTGAGACAGTCCTTCAGATACAACCGTAAGGAAGCTTGTCTGTGATGGTCACAAGACGGGTCATTCACATGGCATTTTTTACATTGGTCCTTAAGCAAAACCCCTGGTCATAAGTGAGAAGTGACCCTTCCCTCTGAACACACTTTTGCCCAAACCTGGAATCTGCTTTCTGATGAAACCGTCATAAAACAGGGTCGTACGACTGTAAATGCAGCCATGTGGCCAAACATCCGGAGGGCAGTCGCATAACTGCAGTGGGTGGGGTGACCGTCATAACTTCAAATCCAGGTGGCAACTTCCTGGATTTTTCAGCTTGGTCGCTAAGTGATTTGATTGGTCATAAGTTGAGGACTGCTTATAGCATAACTTTTTGACGGTAATCATTTTTCCCCGTTGGACCTCTATCACTGTCTGGTTCGGTTCTGCAACCCAACAGGACAGACACTGACTCCAGAGAGTGATTAGGACTGCAGAAAAAACAATTACTACCTACCTGCCTTCCATGGAGGACCTGTATACTGAGTCCAAAAGAGGGCTGTGAAAATATCCACAGACCCCTCACATCCCGACATAAACTGTTTCAGTTCCTTCCCTCAAAATGACACTATAGAGCCGGCTTCCGGTTTTGTAAGGCTTCAGCGGCAGCAGGAATTCGCGATCCTCCGCGATTCCTGCTGCGCTTGCCGCCGAGTTTCCTCCAATCTGAACGGACCCGGAGGATAGGTCTGCCCCGTAGAGGCAGCCGAAGAGAGAGGGGATCCGGATTTGGTTTTGGGGGTATCGCAAACCCCCTCCTCAGCCGGCAAAACCCCTTTTTCCCAAGGCAGTGGAGCGGCAGTCAGCAATGGCCGCCACAAAGAAGCCTGCAGTCAGGTAAGATTTGTGCTGGAGGAAGCAGGTGAAGGTGAAAGTTTTGGCTGAACCGGGACTACAAGAAACCTCTAAATACCCTGAAAACTGAAACTTTCAAAGGATACATTGTCTCCCAAGGAACATCATAAAAGCAGCGGAAAAAAAAAGCTGAAAGGGAAAGTTACTTTCTTTTACTCTCCCTTCCCACAGAAACAGCAGTTGGAAATCTGGAAAACCTGCTTGGGCATAGAAGGTAAACTTGAAATTTAAAGCCAAGGGGATAAAGGATTTCGGGACATTGGAATTAAAAACTTAAAATTCTTTTTATTTGTTATAAGTGGAAGGGAAGAGGTAAAGATTTATTTTAAGACTGTATTGAAGGAGACTGCTTTGAATTTATAAGATCAGAAATAAAAGGTATTACGACTTCTAGAAGATTATTTTGGAACTGTGTATTTGAATTCTACCCTAGGAAGAGAAAATATAGAAAGAATTAAGTGCTAAATGGAACTGTTTGTTTTGATTTGGGTTGCTTTGTGACTTTGGTTTGGGATCTTTGTGAACTATTTCTTGAAAGATTAAAGATATTTGGGTTGTTTTTAAAAAAGGGGAAAATGGCATTATCTTTTGAAGATTTACAAATGGAATTTCAAAAATTGAAAGAAGAGGAACAGGAAGGCATGGGCTCTTCTGGATCTATTTTCCACTTTTTAGAAATGGCGATTTCTACCTATCAAGAAATACAACAGCGACAGGAAGACTAGGACCAAGAAGAAGAAGAAGAAGCCATCTTTAATGGACAGATACTTTTAGTGGAGGAAGAAAAGCGTAAAGAAATGGTGAATTCAGGACTTAAAAAAGCAACCAAGAAAAAGAAAAATAAGATGAAAAATTGATATGATGTCAGAAAGCAACAGAAAAGAGAAATACAACAGAGAGGGAAGATTAAAAGAGTGAAACTTGAGAGATGGGGGGGGTGTCAAAAAGTTAGAATTGATAAGAAGGGAAGGGAAAAAGGAAAGAGAAGCCATAAAAGCTTTAAACAAGATGTCAAAAAACAAGTTTTTTTAAAGATAAGGGGTAAGATATAATTTTATAAAAACGATTCTGCAAATGTACATAAGATTGTATGGTAGATATTAATATTTGAAATTGAATTAGAAAATTAAAATATTACATGAATTAATAATGCATTAAAGAGAAACTTGAAAATGTTTAAGACCTGATATTAAGAGTTTAATTTACTATGAAATATTGTTTTTATTATATTATAAACTCAATATCCCCCTTTTTTTGTTTTATTATTACTTACTAAATTTAATATTTGCTTGTCTTATTATTTTGAAATGTAGTACTTAGAATGTATGAAGCAGAATCAGTATGGAAAGTATGTATTATTTTAAGTGTAAAATTTAGGGGAAAGATAAAAAGTTGTCATACTTCAACCAGTGGTTACAGGGAAAATATTGTATTAGAAAGGAAGGAAAAATAGAAGATTGAAAGAGAACGGACAAAAGATGCAAGTATAATTATTTAAATTGAGATGAAATAAATAAAATAGAATTAAAAGAATGAATAGAAGAGAGAAAATATATAGAAAATATTGAATGTTAATTAAGATATGAAATAGTATATTATGTGAGCATGAATTTGATTTTTGTCTGTACAAAAAGATTTAACCTGGGGTAAGCCACTTCCCCAAAAGAAGTTTTATGTATTTATGTTTTGTGTAATGTTTGTTTATGTTTGAAAGGATGTTGGAAGAGAACTAATGAAATTATATATAATGAATATACATAATTTAAGGTAAAAGAAATACAATTAAACAGAAGGAAAGGGAGCAGTAAAGAGAAGTTGGGAAAGGATATGAAGTTGAACAGATAAGATAAATATATATATTAAATTGTGTTTGTATAGAAATGTGATAAGTTGGAATTATCTTGCTCTTTAAATAAGATATTTTATGTGTTTTTTTAGAAAAAGATATTTTATGTTACTACATCCTATGTTTTGTTTGCTTGTCTATGTGTTTGAAAAATAATAACATTTGTTCAAAAAAAAAAAAGACTCTATAGAGCCCTGCACACCAGAACAACTAGACACAAGGGCAGTTTTTCCCTGAATGCCATCATTCCGCTAAACAAATAATCCCCTCAACACTGTTCAACTATATATAAAGTCTGCATTACTATTATTGTTAATCTTCTCATTACTCCTTATTGCTCATCCCCTTCCACTGTTGTGGTTCACCAGCAGCAGGTGCGGATGGCTGAGGTCTCAGACAGCAAGGACTCCAATGAGGGACCTGCACATGATGCAGGGATGGGGCCAGGACCATCAGGGAGTGGAATGCTACCTTTGGAGATTGTGGAGGCTGGCAGCAGTGAAGAAGAGGCCCCCGAGGAGCCTGTGCCTAGCACGCATGCACGCAGGGCTGCTTGAAGGAAAGAGCAGCTGCAGCAGCACAGGCGACTCGGGAGTAAGTCTGGAAGGTAATGGCTCCTCCCATAAGGGATAAAAGCCAGCCTTCGGTGTTGTCTTCTTTGCAGGAAGCAAAGAAGTTCTTTCTATTCAGAGTCCGCATTGAAGCCCTGCTTAGTTCAGTTTGTTTTATTAACCTCTGGCTTTGGATATTTATCTACACTTAGTGTTTGGTTCTTGGCAGCCTTTCGCAACCTTGAAAGGGTTTGTTCTTATCTGGGACAATTACTTTTGAATGACTCTTGGCTGTGAATGCACAGAATTCACAGCACCACATTAAAAAGGTTTGCTTTTATACTTTGTTTGATTTGAACAAGGCTTGGGTCAGAACACTCACTTGTGACTGTGTGACTGTAACTTTGTCGATTGTATCCTTACGATTTATATTGACTGTTTCCTGGTATGATTTGATTGCTTATTGTACCCTATGACTATTATTAAGTGTTGCACCTGATGATTCTTGACTCTTTTCTTCTATGGACACTGAGAGCATTTGCACCAAGACAAATTTCTTGGGTGTCCAATCACACTTGGCCAATAAAGAAGTCATTCATTCATTCATTCATTGGACACATGCAGGCCTCTCCATCATTTACCTCCCACTCCGGGTACTTGTGCTCCTTCAGGCAGCCCTTGTGAGTCCCTGGCAACACAACTAGGCATCCGTTTGACCGGTCCACCTTTTGCATTGCGGTCCAGGCGCAGACGATTCGGTCGGCAGGCCGGAAGGGGAAGTAATGGAGATCCTGATGCAATGGATGGCGAGAGGTTTTCTTGCCTGGAAGGAAGCAGAATTCCCTCGGTCTCAGGGAGAGGGATTGACACCAGTAATAAAGTGGAATTATTGCCAGCTCGGGGTTGACGTGAGGGGCTCCTCCGTGCTCTCTGGGCTGGGTGGTTTTCTTGCAGACATTTCATGACACAGTGAGGGAATGTTATCAGTGTTAGGAAGGGAGGGAGGTTTGCAGAGAGGAGGAGGAGGACTGTGTGGGTCGGACTGGAAGACCTCCAAGGTCCCTTCCAACTCTTTTATTCCTTCCTTCTTTCCTTCCTTTCCTTCATTCCTTCCTTTTGTTCCTTTCCTTCCTTCCCTCCCTCCTTCCTTCCTCCTTCCTTCCNCCCTTCCTTCCTTCCTTCCTTTTCTTCCTTCCTTCCTTTCCTTCCTTCTTTCCTTCCTTCCCTTCCTTCCTTCCCTCCCTCCTTCCTTCCTTCCCTTTTCTGCCTTCCTCCTTCCTTCCTGCCTTCCCTTCCCTTCCCTTCCCTTCCCTCCTTTCCTTCCTTCCTTCCTTCCTTCCTTCCTTCCTTCCTTCCTTCCTTCCTTTCCTTCCTTTTCTTTTGTTCCTTCCTTTCTTCCTTTCCTTCCTGCCTTCCGTTCCTTCCTTCCTTCCTTCCCTCCTTCCCTTACTTACTTACAAAAAAAGAAGGTTTTTAAGAAGAGACTGGACAGCCCTTTGTCTAAAACAGTAGAAGGTTCCTGCTGGAGCAAGGGGTTGGACTAGAAGTCCTCCAAGGTCCCTTCAAACTTCTATTCTGATTGGGGGTTTATCCACTTTGCAATCAGCCTTTTTTCTGGCTGTTCACGTCAAAAAAGAAAAATGCAAATATTTCTCTCTCTTCCCCACCCTCCCAGCTGCAATTCACATACACAAACAGAAGCAGCTCTTTTTAAGTCTCCATTTACTTCGTAGGGGTCTCACCTGTATCGGGGGGTTTATTGATCAACATGGTGTGCATAGCCATGATGTCGGGGCCGGTGAAGCATTCAACATATTTTATGATCTAAAGGAAAGAAAACCAGCTCAGAAAAGAAAGAGATATTTAAACCCGCCACAAATCCTGAGGATCGTATGATTAAAAAAGGGAAAGCGATAGGAAAATAGCCAGCAATATTGTCCGATCTGCCATCACGGCACTTCAGCCCTGCTTCATTTTTATGGCAGCCCGACATAAAGTGTGGAGAGGTAGGATACATCCACACAGGAAAAAAATATGACATAGCAACACATAGACCCAAAACCAGAACTATTTTGGTTAGGTGTAACAAAACATTTTTGTTTTGTTTATATAAGGTATAACATGATGCCAGGAAACTATAATAAAGGGATTGAAGATTACACAGGCTGACAGCAGCAAGAATGGTATTTGCACCATATTGGAAAAATGAGGATACTCACCAGATGAAAATATAATTAGAGAAATATTAGACTGTGCAGAAGTGGATAGATTGACATTAAAAATAAAAGACGAGGAAGAAACAGAATTTTGATCAGTGGTTGGATAAAAGAGGGAGAAATTAGAAGATAAAAGATTAGGGATATGTATGATGAAAGATTATTATTACATAGATTATTACACATTATTATTACTAGGAATTCTGAGAGGAATGCTGGGAGTTGAAGTCCACAAGCCCTAAAGTTGCTAAGGATGGAGACTCCTGGTTTAGGATTTTGGGATAGTCCTGTTTTCACCTGAGGTAAGGTGCAGTATCTGAAGAGCTCTTCGCTGAGCATGAAATCCTGCAATTTTGAAACAGTATTCTCATCCGGTGCAGACTTGACAATAGCGATGTCGTTCATAATGATCATTGCAGGCACTTTCACGTCCTTTCTGCATATCTTTACAAACTCCTCTCTGAAAAAAAAAGAAAGTTAAAAAGAAAGAAGAGGGGAAAGCATTTTAAATTGGCATCCAGAACTCCTTTAAAGGCATGTACTTTTGCATTCGTTCCGCATTAAAACTTTACATTGGGAATCAAACAGGAATTATTCCAGAGTATTGGAGGCTAAATTGTTATGAACAGTCAAGCGAGCTAGGTATGTCTAGCTGCCAAAGAGGAGTAAGGGTGACATGATAGATGAATTCTTGGGTTTGTGGGCTTGAACTCCCAGAATTCTTGGACTTGTGGGCTTGAACTCCCAGAATTCTTGGACTTGTGGGCTTGAACTCCCAGAATTCTTGGACTTGTGGGCTTGAACTCCCAGAATTCTTGGACTTGTGGGCTTGAACTCCCAGAATTCTTGGGTTTGTGGGCTTGAACTCCCAGAATTCTTGGACTTGTGGGCTTGAACTCCCAGAATTCTTGGACTTGTGGGCTTGAACTCCCAGAATTCTTGGACTTGTGGGCTTGAACTCCCAGAATTCTTGGACTTGTGGGCTTGAACTCCCAGAATTCTTGGACTTGTGGGCTTGAACTCCCAGAATTCTTGGACTTGTGGGCTTGAACTCCCAGAATTCTTGGACTTGTGGGCTTGAACTCCCAGAATTCTTGGACTTGTGGGCTTGAACTCCCAGAATTCTTGGACTTGTGGGCTTGAACTCCCAGAATTCTTGGACTTGTGGGCTTGAACTCCCAGAATTCTTGGACTTGTGGGCTTGAACTCCCAGAATTCTTGGACTTGTGGGCTTGAACTCCCAGAATTCTTGGACTTGTGGGCTTGAACTCCCAGAATTCTTGGACTTGTGGGCTTGAACTCCCAGAATTCTTGGACTTGTGGGCTTGAACTCCCAGAATTCTTGGACTTGTGGCCTTCAATTCCCAGAATTCTTGGACTTGTGGCCTTCAATTGCCAGAATTCTTGGACTTGTGGGCTTCAATTCCCAGAATTCTTGGATTTGTGGGCTTCAATTCCCAAAATTCTTGAACTTGTGGGATTCAATTCCCAAAAAATCTTGGACTTGTGGGATTCAATTCCTAGAATTCTTGGACTTGTGGGCTTCAATTCCCAGAATTCTTGGACTTGTGGGCTCCAAATCCCAGAATTCTTGGACTTGTGGGCTTCAATTCCCAGAATTCTTGGACTTGTGAGCTTCAACTGCCAGAATTCTTGGACTTGTGGCCTTTAATTCCCAGAATTCTTGGACCTGTGGCCTTCAATTCCCAGAATTCTTGGACTGGTGGGCTTCAACTCCCAGAATTCTTGGACTTGTGGGCTTCAACTCCCAGAATTCTTGGATTTGTGGGCTTCAACTGCCAAATTCTTGGACTTGTGGCCTTCAATTCCCAGAATTCTTGGACTTGTGGCCTTCAATTGCCAGAATTCTTGGACTTGTGGGCTTCAATTCCCAGAATTCTTGGACTTGTGGGCTTCAAATCCCAGAATTCTTGGATTTGTGGGCTTCAATTCCCAGAATTCTTGAACTTGTGGGATTCAATTCCCCAAAAATCTTGGACTTGTGGGATTCAGTTCCTAGAATTCTTGGACTTGTGGAATTCAACTCCCAGAATTCTTGGACTTGCGGGTTTCAACTCCCAGAATCCTTGGATTTGTGGGCTTCAATTCCCAGAATTCTTGGACTTGTGGGCTTCAACTCCCAGAATTCTTGGATTTGTGAACTTCAACTGCTAGAATTCTTGGACTTGTGGCCTTCAATTCCCAGAATTCTTGGATTTGTGGGCTTCAACTGCCAAATTCTTGGATTTGTGGGCTTCAATTCCCAAAAATTCTTGGACTTGTGGGCTTCAACTCCCAGAATTGTTGGACTTGTGGCCTTTAATTCCCAGAATTCTTGGACTTGTGGGTTTCAATTTCCAGAATTCTTGGACTTGTGGGCTTCAACTCCCAGAATTCTTGGACTTGTGGACTTCAGTTCCCAGAATTATTGGACTTGTGGGCTTCAATTCCCAGAATTCTTGGACTTGTGGGCTTCAACTCCAAGAATTCTTGGACTTTTGGGCTTCAACTGCCAAATTCTAGGATTTGTGGGGTTCAATTCCCAAAAATTCTTGGACTTGTGGGCTTCAATTCCCAGAATTCTTGGACTTGTGGGCTTGAACTCCCAGAATTCTTGAACTTGTGGAATTTAACTCCCAGAATTCTTGGACTTTGGGGCTTCAACTCTCAGAATTCTTGGACTTGTGAGCTTCAACTCTCATAATTCCCTAGACAACATGGCCAGCTAAGGAATTCTGGGAGCTGAAGTCCATAAGTCTTCAGGTGTGTCAAGTTTGAGACCCTTGTCTTGGAGCAATTCAAGGTGCTGGTTTGAATGATTTCCAATCAAGGATACCTGTCTTTGTTTTACCTGAAGCGCTCAATATCTTCATCAGCCACCAGATTTTTGATGAGAAGGTATCCATTGTCCTCATAGAATTGTCTTTGCTCTAGAGTTAGGACGTCATTATCCAAGGTATAACTGCGGGAATATGAAATATTGGGTTTTTTCAAATTGATGTGGAATAAAAACTTGCAGCCTTGGGATACTTTACAGAACCATTCAATTAAATACAAGTCCTCCCAAAAAGTATTGAAAACAAGATACATTAAATCCTAAAACAAGATGCTCTTCAGGTCAAAAATGCTGAAACGTAACACTGATGCCCTTAAGAGGAGAAAGGGAAATTATAGAGGGAGAGCCAGATCAGGCCAGTCCTCGATTTACGACCCCAATCGAGCCCAGAATTTAAGAGGCAAATGGACTTTGTTTTTCTTGGAAGACGTTTTGCTTTTCATCCAAAGAGCTTCTCCGATTCGGACTGGATGGTGGGGAACTGGAAGGATTTATGCTCCTTGCAGACAGCTGGTTATTTGCATCCTTGTAAAGGGTCATTGAGGCCACTTAGAGGTTTTTCTGTGCCCTAAGGGTCACCTGAGGGGTGCAAATGGTTCCTGTAGTCTGCAATTTTTTCCTCTCTGGAAATTCATTCCTTATTCCCACACCCTTCAAATGGTGTCCATCCCAGATTGTCTAGCTAAAGATCTGTGAAGATTCTCCATCCTCCAGGTCATGGTTGTTCCAAAGGTGCTTTTTTCAGGAGGCAACTGGACCTTTTTCTTCTTCCTCTTCCTTCTCCTTCTCCTTCTCATCCCAGAAGCCTCTGCCATTCCCCACTATCCTGTCAGTGATGAAGAAGCTTCTGGAATGAGAAGCGAAACATCTTCAAAAGAAAAAGATAAGGAAGTCCATTTGCCTCCTGAAAAAAAAACACCTTCTGGATGCCTTCTAAATGCTATCGGGGCACGAAGAGGCATGTTATTCTCTGAAAATGAGACATATTCATAAAAAAATCCAAAACCTACCCTGGTTCAACTCTGAACTACTTACCAACGGAAAGACCAGTTTAAGATAAGCAATTAACCTCACAAACCCAAATCCAAAACTACTGAACCACACATAAAACATGCTGCTAACTGCACAAAAGAAGCAGAAGGAAGCCAACTTTTAAAGCTGTATTTTAATCCGAAAAAAATCAGAGTGAAGTTCTACTTACCGGAACTGCGTTGGGCATGTCACAGGAGCAACCTGGGCTGAAGTTGGGAAAGGTGTCTGGACATCAAATTAAGAACATGTAACAAGATTGATGGAAGGCCCCATGGGAAACACACCCAGAATGCTTGTGATGACCCCTAGTCTCTCAAAATAACCCCAAACCCAAAAGTTATATTAAAGTCCGATAAGGCCTTCAACTTAAGGTCATTGTTTTATTAGGCACAGTTTAAAGTCACAAAAGTAAATAATGAGGCAAACCAGAAAACCAAAACAAATCACATTGATGAGAGTTCCGAAGCAAGCCAAGATAACTAATCATAAACTCCAGGAAAATAACCGAGAAAAGTCCATGGGAAGAACGCCAGAAAAGATAAGCCACTAAATTGACTCCTGCAAATTCTAACTGCACAATTGCAAACATAGCTCCCACCTGCAAGGCACGAGGAGGGTCATGGTAATCTCCTCCTCCTCTTGAGTAGACCTCACTTTTCCCTGATCCTCTCCTCCCTAGGATGGAGAGGGGATGGGCCTGGATCCTCCTCTGACTGCTCAGCCGGCCTCTGCCCTTCCCCAGCCTCCTCTACCACCTCTGGAGCCACACTTCCACCCCTGCCGGCTTTTCCTCCTCTTCCTCAGAGTCAGTCTCCACCAGGGGCATGACAACACATTTATAAACACAGGAGTTGCTCTCATAAAGGAGAAAGAACTTAAATATAATACAGCATCTTCCCAATTAAATTATCCCACCCTCCCAAGTTATCTCAAAGCTGGGACCAGTTTTAAATTTAATAGCTTGATGGATAAAGAAGGAGCTGACAATGTTTATTTATTTATTTGATTTGTCAATCGCTTACAAGATAATAGGTATAAGTATAAACATGAGTAAGAATACAGGAAATAGGTACGAATAAACTGGGACAATAGGACAGGGAGGGTAGGCACGATTGGTGCCCCTTATGCATGTACCTATTTAATTTATTTTTGGCTCAAGTGGAATATTTTTTCCTACATAAGGAAATATAAAATAGAAACATCAGAGGAACAAAACAAACAATCAAGGACGTTTATTGCACATTAATTTTAATTAGTTGGGGAGCTTAGTTTTAATGAAACTTACTTTAAAGAGTTGGGAAGAGTTGGAAGCTGTTTCTCACCCAGAGCATAGAAGGCCCTGGTCTTGAGCTCTTTGCCTTGGAAGCTGCTCTCTCCCCCAGGCTAAACTTCAGAATTGGGGACCCCAGGTATGGACCCCAACTGGTTAATGGATGGACCCCTTTGGTTAACCCAGAAGAAGTGGACTTGATGACTCTCCAGGCTGAGATCCAGCTGCCACAGACAACAATCCACCAAGATCAACTCTGTGCTGGGATGATGTCAAACCTTCTTTCACCGCTTGACCACAAAAGGAGCCCAGATTGATGGGCTTTGGAGTCCCCTGCCAGGAAGGAGCTTAAAAAAACGCCCTCTTACTCCAACAGAAGAAAATTGACAGGAGGGGTCCTTGGTGCCCTCTGAGCTTGGTGAGTTTCTTGCAGCCGTTTCGTTACCAAACCAGGTCATATTATCCGGCACATGGTTCCCCCACACACCCCTCCTAACACTGATGAAGTTACCTAGTTCGGGTCATGAAACGTCTGCAAGAAAGCAACCAAGCTCAGAGAGCACCAAGGACCCCACAATCCCCCCCCCTTCCTCCTCCTCCTCCTCCCTGCAAACCCAACTCTCCCTTCTAGCACTGAGGATGTAACTAGCTGGGTCATGAAAGGCCTCCAGGAAAGCAAACAGGTTTAGAGAGCACCCAGAACGCTCACGGTCTTCTTCCAAAAGGTTGAGTTTTCACCTCCACGCTGCCAGCTCCAATCCGCGGGCTGGGCCAGTCCCGGGCCCAGGACAGTACCTGGGCAGGCGACCCAGAGTCCCGGGTGAGCAGGAGAAGGATACGAATCCGGCGTGGGGGATCAGGTGCCGGAGCAAGATGCCCAGCCGGAGCGGAGCGCTGACTTGCTTCTTCCCGAGGGGCTCCATGGCGCGCGTCCTTGACCAGCCAGCCGGGCGCTTCCGTCGCTCAGCCCCGCCGCCTTGGTTCTCGGACGCCGTTGGTCGGGCTCGGATGTAACCAGGAAGGGGCGGAGAAGGCCAACCCAGCTGCTCAGGAGGCGGCGTCGGCGGCGGGTGCCCGGGGCGGCCCTGAGAGGCGTCGCCGCCTCCGCCGCGCCCTTCCCCAGCGCGCTCGCCCGGCTGGCAAGGAGCGAACGAAATGAATTCGGAGCAAAGGGCGGGTCGGAGGGGCCAGGAGCCTCGGGCACCAAGGCCACGCTTGGCTTTGCCGAAAGGGCCCCGTTTCCCTGGGCGGAGAACGCGCGTTGTAGGAGGCACTTGGAGAGGAGGCTGGTTGGACCCGAGGATTGGCCAGGGTTGCCTTTTATGACCAGGATTGCTCTCTTGGTTGCTTGCATGCACGCGGAGAGCTTCTGCCCCGGAGACAAATGCCCCCAACTGGGGTCACACATGGCCTGGGGTCACAAGGACTGGGGTCACACATGGCCACAAAAGATTCTTCTCTTGTCTTCCCCTCCCTCTCCCGCCTTCCATATTCGATCCCCTTCCATTCTGTATTCTTTCGATCCCTTCTTCTTTCTATTCCCTATTCTGTTCTATTCCGTTCCGTTCCTATATTCTATTCTATTCTATTCCATTTGCTATTCTATTCTATTTTCTATTCTATTCTATTTTGTTCTGTTGTGTTCCATTCCTATATTCTATTCCATTCCATTCTGTATTCTATTCTATTTTCTGTTCTATTCTGTTCCATTCCATTCTGTATTATTTGTTCCATATTCTATTCTATTCTATTCTATTCCATTTTCTATTCTATTCCTTATTCTTTCTTTCCCTATTCCATTTTCTATTCTATTCCTATATTCTATTCTATTTTATTCTATTCTGTTCCGTTCCATTCTGTTTCATTCCATTTTCTATTCTCTTCAATTCCGTTCCATTCTGTATTCTATTCTACTCTATTCGATTCTATATTATATTCCACTATATTCTATTTACTTTTCTACTCCATTCCATTCTGTATTCCATTGTATTGTCTTCCATTCCATTCTCTAGTCCATTCCATATATTCTATTCTGTTTTCTACTCTATTCTTTTCAAAAGCTGAGATTGTAGACATTCCATTTGATGGCAGTGCTGGACAGCCTTAGAGAAATAGATATATTATATCTTGATAACCACCTTTCTCAACCTTGGCAATTTTAACATGTGTGGACTTCAACTCCCAGAAGCCCCCAGCCAGCAGAAGATGAGCAGAGCTCATTTATGAATACCAACCAGCAGTCTAAAGACACTTTTAATTGCACAACACACAAAGAGGCTTTTGCAAAGATGCATTAGGAAACCAATTTGTGATTTTTTTAAAAAAAATATGAGGCTGTATTTGATCGAGTTGGGCAAAATTGTGGAGAACCAAATGAGGTCTCAAGAGTTTGCAAAGCAATTTTGATCTCAAATTAGGCCAAAGGGTTTATAAATTGTACAGGTGATGTGTGACCTTAATTTCATCTTTTTTGCAAGGCCATTTGAGAACATCCTAGTATGAGCTTTGTAATTGAAAAGAGGACAGTCCTAATTTCCTCTTCTCAGCCCTTTGGTTCAAAATAAAATTTCAATCAGGACAGAGTTGGAAGGGACCTTGGAGGTCTTCTAGCCCAATCCCCTGCTCAATGGGAGACCCTGTATGACTTAAGACCAATGGCTGTTCAGCCTTTTCTTAAACCCTCCAGTGATGGAGCCCACAATTTCTGGTGGCAAGTAGCTTCACTGGTTAATTGTCTTCACTGTCAGGAAGTTTCTTCTTAGTTTTAGGTTGCTTCTATCTTTGATGAGTTTCCATCTGTTGCTTCTTCTCCATCTGTTGCTTCTTCTCCATCTGTTGCTTCTTCCATCTGCGCCTTCTGATGCTCTGGAGAATAATTGGAGTTTTACATCAAAGGTGCAAGTACAGATTAGGCAAAACCTGGCCCAAAAACAGGAACTGTGGGAGAGATCTTGGATTCCTAGTGGGCGATTCTTTAAACATGAGCCAGCAATATGTGGGAACAGCCGAAAAAGCTAATGCAATCCTTGGTTGTGTAAACAGAGGCACAGAATCAAAAGCACATGCAGTAATAGTAGTGTTTTACAAAACCTCAGTAAAGCCGCACCTGAAATATTGCATCCAGGTTTGGTCAGGTTACAAAAAACGACATTGAGACTTTGGAAAAAAGTGCTGAGCAGAGCAACTGAGACGATTAAAGGCCTGGGGATGAAAACATATGAAGAACAGTTGCAGATTTTGGGCTTGGCCAGCCAAAGGACAGGGGGTGACATGATAGCAATGTTCCAGTCTTTGAGGGGCTGCCCCAAAGAAGAGAGGGGTGAATCTATCTTCCAAAGCCCCAGAAGGCAAGAGAAGAAGCAATGGAGGGAAAATAACCAATGAGAGAAGCAATCTAGAACTAAAGAGAAATTCCCTAACAGGGAGGACAATTCACAGCTTGCCTTCAGAAGTTGTGGCTGCTTCATCACTGGAGGCTTTGAAGAAGAGATTGGACAACCATCTGGAGTTGGACTAGAAGACCTCCAAGTCCCTTCTAACTCTATTCTGATGGATTCGATTGAATTGTATACTTTTAAAAGCATACAATGTCCCATTTTCCTTAGTATTTCTATTTTTCTTCTTATTCTTTTTGGCATAAAAAGATAAATTGTACTTCTGAGAAAAGATGTTATAATAAAAATTGTCATTACAAGAATAAAATTGATTTAGTAAGCTCTAGGGTGGGCTGTTCTTTTTTAAATACACTTTCAGTTCTCACTAAGAAATGGGTTGGAGTGAAATTTATCATCTTAATAGAAACCCTTCAATCTGGAAAGAAAAACATTGTGTTATCTAGATTCACAACTGTCTTTTTCATTTAAAAAAAAAAGACTTATTAATGCCATATTCAAATAACCTTGTTCTGTTCTGTTCCAAAATCCATTTTTCATGGTGTGCCATTAAAGTTGTCAGAAGATTCTGATGAAGCAAAGAATTTATTAGAAAACTTCACACTATTTCTTAGATTAAAAAAAAATCCAGAGTATTTACTGTGTCACGTTAATCAGTATAAAAATGCACACACTGCACCTAAAAAGATTTAATAAAAATTGCTATCCAAAGTTAATTCTGCTTTTTAACCACCCTTTCATTATTCCTTATTCATTCCTTTCCCAGATTATCCATGTATTATACAACACAAATTATAATCTGGCAATATTTGTGAGATAACCAACCAGCTAGGTTTTAATATGCTGATCCCTGCTTGTAACATTACAATGTAAAAGCCATAAAGGAAGTAATTTCAATTTGTAATTGAAAAGAGGACAGTCCTAATTACCTCTCTCAGCCCTTTGTTTCATAATAAAATTTCAATCAGGACAGGAATCAAGGAAATTCATAGAACTTTCAAACTACTATCTCCTTTGGACTTTGCTAACTAAGAATTCAGTGGAAGCTGAAATTTAACATGCATAAACTAGGGAAACTAATTTAGCTCTATGTTTACATTAAGATAAGTTGCAATTCTACCAAATTTGTCTTCTAAATGTCAATATCTAAATGAAAATATTTAGACGTTGAAAATGGACTCACTGATTTCAAAAGGGGTTTTGGCCCTTACATCTGAGATTCAAATATTGAACATCGATTCAGAATTTGTCCTTACCTGGTGAAGTTTTAAACATTTCAGAAACAGAATTATTTATTTTGATGATGTAGCTTTCAATCATTTTCCTCCATAAATAAATGAACAAGGATCATGTTTATGACTGCTTTGTTTAATTGGGTCCCTCTGTAGTTTTAGGTTGTGTGAAAAACAGATCACACTTTAGGTCATATTTATGCAGAAACATTGAACTAATTTAAGCACCTCTGTATATAAGCTCCGACACAAAGTATTATTGTTTTTAGGGGTATTTTTAAAAGATGCCCAGACACGTGATGGGACCGGGCTGGATATAAATCTGGCAGATAACTACATGTAGGGGACGTGCATAAGCGCACCAACATGCCTACCGTCCCTGTCCCATTGTTTCTTTTTTTCTTATATGCATCCATTTCATGTATTCATAACTGTTTATACTTATGCCTGTTATCTTATAATTGCTTGACAAAATAAAATAAAATAAATAAATAAATAAATAAAAAATTTGCTGGCTCTGCTACATCCCTAGCAGAATCAAAAAACAAAGAATTACATATGGGAGAAAATCCCTTGATTATATTTCGAGTTTGAGAAGCTCTTCTGGAGAATAAATGACAAATCTCAAATCAACAAATCATTCAACTACAGAAGTCAGATTCCGTTATCACTGAATTGGTAATTTATTCCACCGCATTTTCTGCAAAACACACAGGTCAAACATTACACTTAAAAAAAAAAATGCTAGTTTGAAAAGGCTCTTTCTGAACATTAAAAAAAGGGGGGGGGGAGATGGTGAAAAAAGAAATAAGGTGACTTGAAGACTTGGATGCCACGTAATCTTGGCAAAATCTGCTCTGTATTTCCAACTGCCCATTGTATACAATTAACCTCTGTCACCAAACAGCATGTGAGATTTGCAAAAATCATTTGCCACCCAGAAATTACTCAAGAGCTACTGCTAACTGTAAACCAAAGGATTTCTTGAGTATAAACGCCTTTTGCCAGGATGGGTAAAAAAGCACCGAGGAAGTTGATGAAAAGAATTTAGCAAGCTACATAAACTATATTCGGAGTCATTCTGCATTGGTTGAAGGGTCCTTTGGGCTCTCTTGGGCTTGGCTGCTTCCTCACAGCTGCTGATGTAGTTGGTGTGCTACGGCAATACTCCGCGGCCGTTACAATCTGGGGTTTCCGAAATACAGTATATCCCAGTTTTGTCCTTCTCATAGATTGTGTTGCTTGGACAGGAAGTAACCTTGGTTGACGGCCGCAATTCAGTACACCATTTAAGTTGCTAAGTGAGGAATCTATTTTGAGTTTCGCCCCACGTGATGACTTCTCTCCGCATTTGTTCAGGGACTCACTGCGACCGTCATAAATGTGAATGTAAATCACGTGACCCCACGGGGGATGTTGCAACGGTCGCAAGTGTGGGAAAAGGCCACAAGTCCCTTTTTTCAGGGCCATTGTAACTTCGAATGGTCAGTAAACAAACCGCTGTTAAGTCTTGCACTGGTAATGGGGCGAGGCACTCTTCGATGAAATTGCATGGGCATCCAGTTTGTAGGAGATGTTTCAAGACAGCTTAGAATAAGAGTTGGAAGGGGCCTTAGAGGTCTTCTAGTCCAGCCCCCTGCATTTTCCTGATGTTGAGGGTTGTTGCAATACAAACAGCCTAATTAAGGAATTACCAAGAAACAACACTCCTGCCAGCACAGACGGGGCATATAAAAAAGATATAAGATATATATATAAAAAGAGAGAGCAAACCCCACTCCTTTTTAGCTTTGATGATGTTACCTGGTTGGGTAATGAAACATCTGCAAGAAAACAGTTGAAGCTAAGACAGCACCAAGGTTCGACCCTGAGCTACAAATATTCACTTATGTTTGTATTAATTTCCTATGTGCAGAAATTGTACAAGTTTCAATAACTGTATTCTCAAGTGGAGAAATACGGAATAGGAACTGAAATACACAGGAACTTCTAAATATGGCCACATGCCCTCACATGTGAAGTTTGTGTTTTAGAATCATATAATCACAATTTAAGGACAAGTTCACAACATGGAAGAGTTAATACCAAATTATTGCATACAAAAAAAATAAAAAGGTTTAAAATCCAACTGCCAAAAACAGAAGTAGCTATATCTTCATTCAAAAGGGCCTGTTCCATGCATGGGATCTTCCAGAAAAACTTACCTAAATTTCAGATTCATTCATTCTTTCAAAACTATAAGCACAAGAAAAGATTCTTATTGCAGAGATGCCAGTTACAATCTCCTTTTAAGACATTTTTATACATAAAACCCAACCAGATTAGAATACAGGTCTTCAGTAAAGGCTTCAGAATCTGAAACATTTACTGCATATGTGCAACTGTTAGCAGGAAGAGGTATTCATATGACCTGTTATCATGATGTATGAATAGTCACATTTTACATTATGATACTGGGAATTAAACACTATTATTGCTTTAGACGAAAAACAAACCTTTTTTTAAAAACAACTTAAGTGGTAGTTAATTTAAAGGTAGCAACCTGATTTAAACACTTTGTTCTCACTTCCCAGTAGCTCAGGCATAAAAGTTAAAAAGTCATCCACTTGCACAAGAGCAATAAAAAAATTAAATATTTATTCAAATAATAAGCTTAAGTTCAGGCTGCAAAGTTGGCAACGTAGCTTTTAAACACATCCACAAAAAAGCGTGCACAAGAATGTAGGCTGAACAAAAATAACTAAGCATCGTACTAGACATCCGGTTTTTAAGAAAAGCAAAAAAATATAATCACTATACAAAATATAAAATGTATTAAACACTACCATCCACAGAACAGGGTTGTTTTGTTTTTTTAAATTGGTTATAGTTTTAAAATTGTTTGTGTAATTATATAGTGAGTTGTCAATGATGATCGAATACCCTTCCATTGGCAATATTCTGCTGCTTCTCAGCACACCCCATCCCTGCTGAAAACTTATTTATAGTGTTTATACCATCGATAAAAAGGAAGCGATTATCGGTAATACAAAAGTAAACATTGTCTGAGCTACAAAGAACACAATTACTCCTTCCTTTGCACTCTGCCAAGTGCTCTTCGTGCAAACGCAGAACTTGTGTGTTTCTGGTACTACTACGTTATGTCCGAGGCCACAGATTTTCATGGAGAGGACAACTAAAAATTTTACAAATGAAAAGATGGAACGAAGGTAGGCATGCAACCCTCTTGGCTTCCGGGTTCAGCTCCTTGTGCATCAAACATTTTATTGCCTTTTGGAATTTCATTCAAGGCATCCGAAATTAGAGCTATTGATAAATATACATGTAGCCCCCCCCCCGAAAAAAAAACAACCCAATTATTTATTTATTTATTTTAAAGGACACAAACTGCATTTGATTACCACGGTGGGCAATGCCTGCGCTGCGTGAAAGCACCTTTAAAAAAAAGAGCCCGTGTGGCGAGAGATCAATGTCTAAAGATTCAAAATGAATCAACAGTATTGGATAAGAATATCATTCTCAACTCAGAAGCTGCCTCGAGATAGGAGCATCTTCAGTTCATGTAACAGGAAAAAGGGAGGAAAAAAAAGTGGGGGGGGGGGAGGCAAGAGGGTTATATTCACTCGCTCCAACCGACCTAAGGCCACCAGATTTGCAGACACAATGTGTTTCTTCTCTCTCTCTCTTTTTTTTACACAGTTCTTTAGGCTGTAAGATGATAAAGGAAATAGATCTATTTTTTGTTTTTGTTTTTTTAAAAAAAAATGAAACAAAAGAAAACAAAAAACAAAAAAAATAACTATTTCGTCTAGGATTAAGAAGCTGCCCCGGGTGTCGGGTTTACGTTTTGAGTGGCGACTTGGGGCGCGACTTCGATGATTCGAGGCTTGTCTATAATCCTGGCCGTGCGGTTTCCCTTTTCTACAATCCCAATAATCCATGCCTGGTGACCTTCGCCGTATTTTGGAGACTTGATCTCGGCACAGAACCGTGCCGCTTGTTCCCGTGGTAAGCAGATAAGGAGGCCTCCTGCAGAAGGAGAGGGAAGGATGGCATTAGCTCTCGTTCACAGGGTCAAATCGAAGTTGCTGCCTGACTTACTCGGATTTTTAACCGTTATTTACTAATTAAACTTGTTTGGCCCTCACCCAGAAGTCGTGGTGGTCCTTTTCTTCTTGCCTTAATCCAAATGACTGTTTCCAAGGCAGCTTAGAAGAACAGAGTTGGAAGGGACCTTGGAGGTCTTCTAGTCCAACCCCCTGCTTAGGCAGGAAACCCTACACAACTTCAGACAAATGGTTGTCCAATCTCTTCCAGTGATGGAACAGCCACAACTTCCGGAGGCAAAGAGTTCCACTGATTAATTGTTCTCACTGTCAGGAAATTTCTCCTTAGCTCTAGCTTGCTTCTCTCCTTGATTAGTTTCCACCCCCTCTTTATACCTGGGATCTCATTGCAGCCTTCTGCGCAATATTCTCCTTACTAAAGCAACCAGCTCTTGCGCTGAATGCTGCTTTCAGATGGGGTCCACAGAATGAAGCAGCCAGATGGAGACAAATTCTCAACAGAATGCTGCAGGGCTTAGTGTGATTCCCAAACTTTTTTCTATCTATCCGTGACTTGGATCAGGTCTGCAGAGGACTGGGAGAAATGGCTGATATTTGGCAGGAGATTACGAACAAGTAATCTAGACAGGCCTTTAGCAACAGGATTAAAAAGAACAGGGTGGAACAGGGAAAACCATGAAGTGAGCCAGTAGGCCAAAGTAGCTGGTAAAAAGGCAAATGCTGTCTTGGGATGGATTAATACAACATGAAGCCAAATCATTCATTCACAGTATAATTGTTCTGTTCTACTTCTCCCTGATCAAACCCTGTTTGCAATATTAAAGTTGGGTTCTGGGGGAAGTGACAAACTGGGAGAAAATCTTGAGAAAGCCACTAAGTTGAGTGGTATGGAATCCAAACCCCATCAGGAAGATATGTAGAAACAATGCCTACGGTATAATTTAATGCTAATTCCTAATTCATATAATTTAATACAATGAAAACTTGTAATTTAAACATTTAATGGCAATGCCTATTTGTCCAGTAAGCACCCAATTCAAAGGAATATAAACTATCAGCATTGATCATTCTGAAGCGTGGACAATCTATTACAACTTTAAATGCAAAACAATGTCAACACCCAGAGTCAGAAAAGGCAACAATAAGGAATTTGTTTTGCGGGGCAGAACTTCTGACTTGCACAACATTACTTCTTTTGTGTATATGGCCAAGTGCACATCTGTTAAATGCAGATTTTTTTTTCAGCACAGGTTTCCAATATAGTCTAGTTGTTTGAGTTTATCTGAAGAAACAGCGCCATCCTCTGACCATTTACAAGAATCTCTAAGGAACCAATTTATAATGACAACTGTGTGGCACGGACATCCTGGGATAATGTGTTACACACATTTTCTTTCACAAGTCTTCCATTTGTAACAGCACAAAGGACCTCAAAATTATGAAAATTCAGTTGATCTGAAAGGTGATTATTATTTTTTATGCAGGTATTTTGGAGAACAAGAAATCAGCTTCACTATATAAATTTGATCAATCAATCAATTAAATTCTAGCACTGGAATCAACCAGAATGGCCGGGAACAGAATTGCCAGGACTTTGATAAGGAAGCACCGATAATATTCCAGCTGGTAAGAATCACAAACTGAACTACACACACAAAAGACATTGGAAGCTCTGGCATTCTGGATTGCCTATGGTTCGTTTTTATGTATTTATTTTTTATGTCATCCACACTATCTGAAGAAACAGCCTGTTCCTGAGAAGCTTTTGCAAAGAAAACCTGGATATTTTAAAATCTTTTTTCATCAAACAGAAGGTCGAGGAATCGTGTTCTATTTCTTTAATGAGTGGTATTATTTTATTTATTTATCTATTTTATTGTATTATTTATCTATTTTAGTCACAAAGGTAGAGTGAGGCCTCCTGACTCTCGCTATTGAACTGTAATGCCAAGGGAACGAAACCTACATGGCAACAGAATGAGGAGTGCTTTTTCTTTGTTAGCTGCCTAGACATTTTATCCCTTTCATCTTTGACCCTACTTAGGAAGCTACAAGGCACTGTTAGGGGGACTGGCATGGCCCTGTGTTCTGAAGACCGAATTGTGGAGCAGATGACAGGATGGCTGGATTGCACTGTGAAGGGAATGGCCGTAGGGGCTTCCTATTCCAGGCAGACACGTTTTCAGAGAGGGGTGAGCTCCCCAGGGTCTGCATCTAAGGAGGAGATGGATCAAATTTCCTACTGTGGAAGATGAGGCAGCCGATTCATATCCCTCATATTCCAGGGAGGAGTGTGTTCCTATTGGAGAGAGATTAAGGACCAGAGTTGCAGACATGTATATATATTTACCTGAAGTTTCTGGACAAGTCCCGTGCATAAGACCAAACATATTCCCACAAGCTTTGCTAACTGCAGCCATTTTGGCAAGAACAGGGAGGTTGTGGATAACGAAGGAGACTTCGTTGCGTTGCTGCTTTGCTAGATTCTGTGCGTGGCCCAGGATGCCGAAGCCTGTGATGTCCGTGGCTGCATGAGCATTGAACGTGTGCATGAGCCCTGCAGCTTGAGAGGAGAGAAAGAGAGGGAAAGGGTTACGCACCTTCAGAATTCAGCCCATCCCTCAGAATTAAATCAGAGTTTATATTGCCAGCTCCCTTCAAATAAAGCTGAAGAAATGGCGTAGGGTCTCCTGCTTGGGCAGGGGGATCGGACTAGATGACCTACAAGATCCCTTCCAACTCTGTTAATCTGCCTGTTAAAGTTAACTAGAATAAAACTTCTTCAGGAGAGAAAAAAACCCCATACATTCTCACATATGGAAGATCCATTCTTGATCTCCTTTTGGCAAAATCGTTTGGAAATACTGTCCCATCTCAGAAGATTTATAGCTTTTTTTTTAAAAAAAAAAATCCAATTGCAGTTAAAGAGTGGGATAGGCCTGAATTTTCTGATAATGCATTGTGGATATTTTTTTCTTTTTCCTTGCCAAACATTCATTTCCAATTGCAACCTGAATTGCATTTTCTTCTTCGGAAAACATTACGACCATGCTATATATAAATGGTTTGCTTCTATAGTAACAGATGAGAAAAAAGTGTGTGTGTGTGTGAGAGAGAGAGAGAGAGAGAGAGGGAGAGAGAGGTGTGAAGACACAGAGGGAAAGAAAGTGACTGACTGACTTCCACCAGTGACTGCTTGAACAAGGCCACACATTTTTCTGGGCTACGTTTTTAGAAATGGCTTGCACTGCTTCTTCCTAAGTTGAAAGGAAGTGGCTGGCCCTAAGACATCCGGCAGCATGAAGGCAGGACTAAAACTCATACCCTCCAGGTTTCTTGGTACGGAGGCCTCTACAGCTGCATCAATGTGTCTTTCTTCTATAGCTGGAAACATTGTACAGGTAGTCCTGGACTTATGACCATAACAGAGCCCAACATTTCTGTTGCTAAGTGAGATATTTGTTAAGTGAGTTTTGCTCCATTTTACGACTTTCCTGGCCAGAGTCGTGACATGAATCGCGGCCGTTAAGTTTTCCACACGGTTGGTAAAGTGAATCTGGCTTCCCCGCTGGCTTTGCTTATCAGAAGGGCGCAAAAGGGGATCACGTGATCTGGGGACACAGCAATGGTCATAAACATGAACCAGTTGCCGAGGGTCTGAATTTGGATCATGTGATCTGGATGCTGAAACGGTCGACAAGTGTGAAAAACGGCCCTTAGTCATCTTTTTTTTCCCTCCCAGTGCCGTTTTAACTAAGTGAACTGTTGTAAGTCGAGGACTATCTGTACACCATTCCAGAGAGCCACCGTAACCACCTGACTTCCTAGCAATCTAAATAGATCTGTGCCCTGCAGACCCTATTTCCCTCCACCCCCACCCCCATCGCTGACTGAAACAAACTGGCCACCTGTTCCCTTACCTGTCCTGTTGAGTCTGGCCATGTTCATCATTGCTTCTTGATAGGCAAGTTCCACGTCTTCTTGTGTCACGACCAGCTTGATTTTATTCCATTTTTCTGGCTAAGGCACAGAAGGAAAGAGAAAGGCTACATACAGCTATTTTGGGGTATTTTACTTTATATCTACCTACCTACCTACCTACCTACCCATCCATCCATCCATCCACCTATCTATCCATCCATATGTGTGTGTGTGTATGTATATGTACACACACACCTAACAGTCAGTTACTTCTTATCCTTTCCTGATAATCTTAGGATGGGATTTGGCACTCACTAGCAGCATGCCAGCATAGTCTTCTTACTGAACGCTCAAGATTTATTTCTTTGTTGCACACCAATTCAAGCCCATCAATCTACACATGCAGTTATTATTTGAATAGCATTAAGTGCCGATTCTCCCAACTTGAAGGAATCCTTTGAAGCACTTCCTGTTGCATTTCAATTTTTACTATCTGAACAGCCAATCAGAACATCCCTTTTGTTTATAAACGGATTCTGCTTAACTGCTTTTTCGGTCTGCTGGGTGAGGACCAAAGACAATAGTGTAGGGTCTGCTTGGCTGTGTGTGTATGTGTGTGGCGGGGGGGGGGGGGGGGAGTTGGACTAGAAGACCTATAAGGTCCCTTCCAACTCGTTCAATTAGCAGCATCTGAAACAGAGTTTCAGAATGTATTTTATTTCCATGACGAATTTCTAATTGCAAACTAGAAAAACAGGATTATCTTACTGCTTTTCTACACTTCCTCTTCTTCAATAAATTTTGCTTTAAGTACACTAAAAAGTGTTTTTCTGAAACAGATTTCTACACAGTCAATGTACATCCAGAAATTTGTTTTTACAATGACACTTTTATCTCCAAATATTTAATGTATGTGAAAAGAATATAAACCAACAGAACAGGTTGGTATTAAGTAAATTACATTTAGCCTACTTGGTTCAAAGTTTGGCATAGCTTAGTCCCAGATAGGGGCTGCCCCTTTGC
Organism: Emydocephalus ijimae; assembly: GCA_004319985.1. Taxonomy (NCBI): domain Eukaryota; kingdom Metazoa; phylum Chordata; class Lepidosauria; order Squamata; family Elapidae; genus Emydocephalus; species Emydocephalus ijimae. The sequence continues at coordinate 64,045 of BHEV01064695.1, read as the reverse complement.
TGGATTTATATTTAAAGTGATTTACTTACAATGTCTAACCACTGATGGACAGCTACAGCTACTTGTGTTCCCAATGGCTTGGTTAACACCAGCACATCTCCCGGGACTGCATTATCTGGCCTAGAAGTAATGAACATATATTATTAAAAAGCACACACCCCATCATTATTTTTCAGTAATTATTCCACCAAAGTTTATTTTAATATTATCCAGAGATCTTATTTAAAATAAAATGAATACAACCAAAAAAGGCACTCATTTAGTTACCATATCTTAAATGAGTACTTTTTTTCATGTATCAAAATATATATAAGGAAGATTATTGGTAGATTTTTATCTGAGCCACATTTAATGCGAATATGACAATTTTGCCCTAAAAGGAAATTGTTACTACTTTCAGTGTCTGTTACTTCTATTAAAAAAACAACAACTTCTGGATAAGATTTTGTTGCCTTTATTTTAGACACTAAAAATAAGACAGATTTTCAGAGCTCGGATTTTAATAGCTGGAATCATTAAATGATTTACAGTCACACTGGTTTTCCAACTTGGATGAAATAGATCAGTTTCCTATATGGGGCTCATCAGTGAACACGTAAAAACTCAATATAAACCCATATATCGTAGAACTGCTACCACAATGAGTTCTAAAGTTATCACTGAATCTGCAATGTGATTTTTTTGTTTTATTTACAGCATTATTTTAATCCAAACACTAAATATTGTAAATCATAGTTGATTATTTGGCATCAAGTGTGAGCCTGACCAAGTGTAACTTTTTAAATAAGTCATGATTAAGCCAATTATGGCTTTGCAAGGTAAATCTTAATACATTTGTAAAGCTTCACCAGGAAAACATGCATTGTTATTAACATCCCCAGTCCAGAGCCAAAGGCAAGCATTTAATTTCCTTAAATTGAACAACACATAAAAGAAACAATTCAGAATTTTAGAAGTAGCTACCTCTTTTAACACTTTCAGCACCTTTTCCTTGGCATAAAATGCTCCAACTTACATTATAAACTCATTAGGCTGACAGACAGTTGTGGCCACTCCTCCTAAAACAATCCAAGGGTTTAATACTGTTTGACCACCAGTCACTGATGTTCCTGCCTCTTCTGCAGCATCTTTAAATCCTTGGATAATTAGAGGCATGATTTTATCTCTTTCCTTTAGACAAAGAAATGAAAACAAAAATAGGAAAAATCAATTGCCTAGTCAAGCATCTACTGAATACATAAACAGCTTACAAGCCATCCCAAAGAAATTCATAATTCCACAACTGTTAAAAGTTGAATCACCCCCTCACACCTGCATATGTACAAGTCTACTAACAGAAACTTATTACTTCCTTGAACCCCTGTAAAGTTAAAAGAGCAGGATATCAATAAGTTCCACTCAAAATGTTGGATGATGCCCAGTTCTCACAAACTACATAAAAACAGCCAAGTTTGGTAAATGCTTCCTTATAGCAAAGCAACTTCCCCCAGTTTTTCTGACTAGTTTGGTGGAGGGTGGTTTTTCCACGGACCGTATGTGTGTGTGGTTTTACACGCTGCCTGGATCCTGCACATGTGTGGATGGAGCTTCGCTCACTTGTGCACTGTGGTGCCGGTATGTGGTCTGGGGTTGGGTGCCCCTTTAGTAAAGTACCTCACAGGGTTTCCAAACTTTTTAACAGAGTTTGGAGAAACGTTTTATTTGGAAATTGCAAGGGAATCTGGCAAAAATGTGCAACAAACCTTTTAGTTATTTTATTCCAGCTGGATTGAAGCCAGTTCTCCAACTGAAAAAAATTCTTATGAATAAGCAAACCATATTTTGGCTTAGGAGAGCTAACCAGAGTAGAGCTTTAATGATGAGTTATCTTTAGAGAGTTTGTGCAACAAACTTGGTAAAATGCACAGTGGTTTACTGAAGTGTCTGATCCCAACTCCTGTTGCAACTTTCTAGCATAAGTTACTAGAAATGTTAGCAAAAGATGAGACGATTGTTGACTCAATTATTTCAAACTTTCTTGTGCGACTTCCCCCCAAATTCGATGGGAAATCATGAAAATATCTTTTGGTTTAATTCAGATCTAGAACTTAAATAACAGGCATTAGAGTAAACACCCTTACAAGGGATTTGATTATCAGTTCTGAAAAATATGTAGTGAATTGTTAAAATTGTAAGGGACTGTTTTGCCTTTCATGATTTTGAACTGTTTGAATATAATGATCACACCAGAATCGATACTTTTAGTCATTTTTAGAATTTTCAAGGACGGTAATGTAAGCAAGAGCCACTAATAATCGAAAGAGCAGAGGTGGACAATTGGCAGATTTAGGATTAAAGATGCTTGAAATACCATTTATTGGTATTGTTCAGATTAACGTTAATTTATAGGTACACAGAATAACATATTCGAATTTCTGATCATCACAATTAAAGGAACTTACCCTGTCTGTCATTTTATTACTGATACCCAGAAGCATCAACATATTGTCACATTCGGTGACTCCCATGGCATAGAGATCACTAAGGACATTGGCACATGCGATGCGTCCCTGGAAAAAACAACACACACAATTCTCATTGAACTGCTGTTTTAAGGCTTAACTTGCTTCCCAAGCTAATCTTAAAAAGAGACTGGGTGAGGCCAAGAAATCTACCAATTGAAATTTGAGGGGGGCAGATGGAAAAAGCAACTGTAATGAATGAAAGAAATAGCAGGACTGCTATTACTATTGCGTTTAGCTCTGTTGTATATTGAGCAGACTAACCAATGCAGCAAACAGAAATTCTTTGTATATTATCTTCCACTGGATAAAGTAGTACATTCTGATTTTTAAAAAAATTGTTAAAACCTTTCTCTCTGAGTTTAGATGAACGCAGTAGATTATTACTGAATTCCTTATACAGCCATACCTCGGTGCTCATCGTAAACTTGTTCCGGGATGAATACCAAAAACAGTGAGTACCAAACAATTTTTCTCATAAGGAATAATGAAGTATGATTCATAAGGCAGCTGACAGCAACAAGTTCTAGCTTATGTGTTGATTACTAAACAAACAATGAATACTGGGACAAATTTTTCACATAAAAATGCATTGAGTACCAAGGTAGCACCGTGTAAGGCTTTCATTCATTTACTTAGAGCAGAAATAATATAAATGCTCAAACCAAGATCAGTCCCTACCTGGAGGAGGGGGGGGGATTTCTTCAAAAGCCTGGTAATTCCAGACAAAACTGAGAAAGACTAAATAAACCAAAGCCAGGTGAAATCGACAGTCTGACATCCATCCCCATTCCTCCAAAGTTCTTATTTGACAAAAAGGTGACCAACATTTTAAGACATCATACCATCATATAGGGGTCGTCCACAATGGGATAAATGTAGTCTGTTGTCTGGACCAAAGACAGACCTCCGTGTCTCAAAGGAATAACACAAGTATCCATGCCAATTCCTGTAATAAAAGTAACTCACTTTATTTTTCAGGATATTGGGCTGTTCTTCTAATTGCCTATTTCTACATATTCCGAGCAGACCAGGTAATCCAAACTGTGCATATTCTACCCTAGTGAGACCATGAAAACACTAAATGGTAGTTTGGTGTTTCTTTTCTCATTGATGCAGCCGCATTCTTTAATGCTGTCTTCCCAAGGACTCTTCACAGAAAGAGTGTAACGTGCACCAGGCTACATAATGATTATACAGGCAGTCCTTGACTTACGACCACCGAGCCCAAAATTTATGTTGCTAAGTGAAATACTTGAGTTTTGCTCTGTTTTATGACCTTTCTTGCCACATTTGCAGTCGTTCAATTAGTAACACGGTTGCCAAGTGAATCTGGCTTCCCCACTGAAGGGGTCGCAAAAGGGGATCACATCTGAGATCTAAGAAATCATTATAACCAGTAAAAGGTTTCTTACCCAATCTTGGCATAACAGCCCCCAAAAACTGTTCATCTTCTTGGAAATGATTTTCTTGTAAAGATTCGAGCAATTTCTGCAAAATGTCCTGAGGCACTTTACAGCCGGTGCCTTTAAGTTCCGTGAAACGGGTTAACCGAAAACTTTTGTCAAGTTCGTAACTTTCTGGATTAAAGGACTCTCGAACAGACATGATTCTCACACAGTTAGTAACGGCAGATTTTCTTTTTCTTTATGAAATAGGTTGGACTTGTTATCCTAGATTTAAAAAAAAATACAAACATATAGCATAAAAGTTGTCTTTCATACAGTTGCATACTCTACATAAAAATGTGATCTCCCAACTGTTTTTGTGCAGAAAATACATCAAAATTCTTCGTGAAACGCCCTATTAGATTTAATTTCGGCTGCTAAATTGTAGAGCGACAATCCAGCGGAGTTAAATCCCAATGAAGCAACTGTGATCTTACTATATGTAATTACAAACTGATTTTTGTTCTTAATCTTTGCATTTGTAGTACACTACATATAATTTAGAAATAAAAGGCCATATTAACTCTTTGAAACTCCTTATGAACACCAAAATGCAATGCCTATTCAAGCAGTAGGCATTTTTCTTTTCAGTTAGCCTGTACTCCTTTTGTAGATGTTAATCCATGCCAAACTGTGATGATTGAAATGAATTGAGAACACTCCAAATGCAGACCAAGACCAATTCAATTTAACTTAGTGCATGAATGTGGAATTATCAAAGGTTGACAAGGAGAAGAGCAATGAAGTCACAGACAAATGAATTATTGATGGTAACATCGGAATAATTCAGAAGCCTTATGAAGATATTTTGTTAAAACATAGAAACAAAAACAGCTTTAAAGAAGATAAATAAAGGTTCAAAACTTGGTAAATCTTGCATTTAATTCACACCAGCAGTTGAGGAACCAGCCATACGTTGTTTTTGCTTGTTTCTTTAAAACATTCCTGGTAACATTCTGTCTCCGTGGTAAGGACCACATCTATCCTATTCTCTTCTCCACTCACACTGAGTATGCCCCATCAGTAACATTTGGTTTTCCCTAAAGTAAGTTTCAATTTGTTTGCCTGACATATATATCCAGAATTTCAGTCATCTTTTCACGATCTTTTTTTGGTTTTTCATTCCATACTTGGAATTAGAAATAATTTGTACAATGATGGCATTTTAGTCCAAGCTTCTGGATTATTTCTTCCAGCAGTTTAAGTGAAATAAAAGAATGCCCCGAAGGATGCCAATCATGTCAATTTAGGATCTATACCATCTATTAATAGGACTCAATAATTTGCTACCCTAAACTTAGACAAGAAGATAAGCTGGAATGGATCCACTGAATCCGAGAAAATCAATCTTCTTCAAGACTGTCTGAAAAATGACGGCTACCAGATGATTCTAGACCTTGATGTCAAACAATATAGTGGCTACACCCATATCTTATTACTTGAAACTAGGGCATTGGATGCGAACCATTTTGTAGAACATTCTATAACGGTAAAGGCCAAACAGGTTTTCAAAACTGGAATGTTGACCCAATGGGCTAGCAATAAGCTATTTGGAAAACTATAGGTCAACCTGTACATCAAATGGGGGCAGCAAATACACTTTTCTTGCCGCATTCTTGGTGATAGTGCTATGTGCTAACTGCCTCTTCAGTTTGCTTATATTTGTTAGATCATCATTTTATCTGTCTTGCTGGCTAGCCAATTCTGTTATTCAGAAGGGGAAATGGTGGCTTCTCCTTCTTTTCCTAAATTGATAAAAAAAAGGTGGGGGAAAGTGAGTTATTGGCTACAAACATGGTTGACACATCATTCAAAAATGCCATTAAACTGGGTCAGTCTTTAGTTCCTTCCTTTTTCTGACACTGGATAACCACAGAATTTCATAGATATTTGAGAATAGTGGCAGACTGTTTGTGACCAGGGTTCACAGTTTGTTCGCTTTCTTCTCTCCCCCTCTCCCCTCCATCTTTTGTCTCAGGATAGTTAGCATATGTTATTTAATCCACCCATACCCAAAATACTGACCAATCCATTTTCTATTTTGAATGCAAATGACTGCTTTTCCATGGTTTGTGGATGAACCCAATTTACTAAACATAAACAGTAAATTGGTTAGTGAATAAGCTACAATAGGCTACATTCACTCAATTCATTAAGCCTGGGATGGACAAGTTTCTTGTGGTTAATAGATGCAGTTAAAATGGAACAACGAACAGGTTTGGCGATTTTTAAAGGGGTGAAATGATCAATTTCATCCCTTAATTCATACCAAACACCAAAAAATGCAAATACTTTGATTCCGTTTATTTTAGAGGTAGATTGGAGTCCACACAATGCTGCAGATTCCTCCCCCCTCCCCCATTTTGATATTCTATGTTGTGAGCTCTGCCAGTGTGTGGATAAAATAAGTGTGTACTGCTGCTTTTGGATACTGTTTATTCAATCATTGTTAAGTCTGAATGCTTAAGTTAGCAATTCCCTTTACTGTAGTGAGTTGTAGTAAAATATTTTGAAATAATTAATCCCTATTCATCCATTAGAAACCACTATCACCAAACGTTGAGTCCCCAATGCATGTATTTTGCTGTTAGGGTTATGGTTGTGAAAAGATCCTTTGTGAGTTTAGAGAACCAGAGGAACAGAGAATACCCAGGGAAAATAATGAACATGAACAGCCAAGTATGACTGCTTCAGATAGGGTCACAAGTAATATCTAACTGGAGCCTGTATTAAGATTGGTATTGATGTCTCCCCTAGATAAAACTGTTCCAGAGCATCACAAACTCTGGAAACACTACTCAGTTATGGGTCAAGTATCTAAAAAGATGTAACTCTGTTGCAAATTAAAAGTCTGAATGAACATTTCACTGCAGATTAGTTATGGCAATCGATAAGTTACTATTTTGTGTTAATAACTGCTTAAGTGAACAATTTGTTTCATTCCACAATCAAGAGGGGAAAACATTTTTCTAGTTTACAGAAAACACAACATTGTTACTTTCTGGTTTGCTAAAGTAGCTCACATAAATAGGTATTCGTATAAATAAGTCATTAGTTGAACATCAAAATAAACTCCCAATACTTGTGAATTTAGTAATCACATACTTTAATTAAATTCAATTAAAACTCCTTCCAATAAATGTCAGAGTTGTAAAATACTTGAAATCCCAATCACAGAAATGTTTAGGAAAAAATGTTACTGAGTTGCACCAGGTAAATCGATAAATGGAATACAACCGAAATACTTCAATGAAGGAAGTGATACTTGTAATTAAAACTATATGAATATAAATTTAAAGTGAGAGCTTAATACATTTTAAGAGGCCAGTTAAATATCAAAGAGACAATTACATAAAAGTTTACATTCAGCTGGATCATGCTACAGTACAGCTGAAGTTTTAAATATCTCAAGACTAATAAACAAGGAGCAATATTTTAACAATTTTCTTCTCTTTCCCAAATGAGGCACCACCATTCCTTTACAAAACACTCTAGGTAAGGAAGCTCTCAAGGTAAGGAAGCTCTCTTCATGACCAGAGGCCCTACCCTGTAGACATATGAGAGTAATGGAGCTTCTAGGCATTATACATGGGCAATATTACATACAAACACTTCAGGAATGTAACAACATTTTGGTGAGATGATTACAGAACTCCAAGTATGTCATCCTGGCTCTCAATTGAAGGATGGACACAAACACAGAGCTTATGTAATACTTTTGGCTAAAATGTACATTAGAGGGACCCCAAGCGACTGAGAGAACCCAGAAAACCAGGCCCCAAAGGTGCCTTTTCCCCCAAAAGGCAATGGGATTTTCTTGTTTCTTTTTCCTCGAAAATGTTTTGCTTTTCAGCCAAAAAGCTTCTTCAGTTCAGTTCAGTTCAATAAATTGGGAAGCCCATGAAGATTCTCAATCATCCAAGTCATGATTGTGCCAAAGGTGCTTTCTTCCAAAAGGCAACTGGGCTTTGCTTTTCTTTCTTTGAAAACAGAAGTTTAGAACTGAAGAAGCTTCTAAAGTAAAGCATTTTCCAGGGAAAAAAGAACCAAAAAATGTCCAATACAGATAGTCCTCAACTCATAACCACAATTGAGCCCAAAATTTCTGTTGCTAAGTGAGACATTAACTGAATTTCGCCCCATGTTACCACCTTTCTTGCCACAGTTAAGGGAAATTGCTGCAGTTCTTAAGTGAGTCACACGGTTGTTAAGTGAATCTGGCTTCCCCACTGCTTGCCAGGTCGCAAAGGGGGATCGATGACTCATGGACATGGCAACAGTCATAAATATGTGTCAGTTGCCAAGTGGTTGAGTTGCTATTATGTGACCATGGGGATGCTGCAAATCTTTGAATAACACTAAACAAACTGCTGTAAATCAAGGACTACCTCCATTCACAAGAAAGTCCAGTTGCCTTTTGGGAAAAAGCACCTTTGGGACAACCACGACTTTTGACGATTGAGGCTCCCCATAGGCATCCCAACTGATTGAATTGAACTGAACTGAAGAAGCTTCTTGGCTGAAAAACAAAACCTTTTCAAGGAGGAAGTAAACCCTGGCAAAAAAGTCCATTTGCCTTTTGGAAGAAAAGCACAATAGAATAGAATAGAATAGAATGCAGAATAGAAATAGGAATAGCAGAGTTGGAAGGGACCTGGGCGTCATCTAGTCCAACCCCCCCCCCACGCCGCAACCTTTGAGACACCAGGACATGGATGCCCGAGACTCTCTATAGATCAGGCAAAGCCGGGTTCTTCTGGTCATTGATTATGGATGGGTCTGGTTCTTCTGGTGTTCCCACGACCCGCTTAATCCGGAGTCGCTCCGAAGCAAGAGCCAGGCGGGAAGTCCTTGCCCTGCCTTTGGCGGAAGCGGGAAGCCCAGCAGCCCCGGCCGCCAGGACCCCCTTCCCTCCACTCCCGCCCGCCCCTCCATCCACCGCCTTCTCAGCGTCGCCAGCGATCCGGATCGTCCCATTTCTTCCCAACTCGGGCGGGGGAAGGGGCGGGGCTTCGATCCTCGCTCCTCCTCCCCCCGAGGGGCGTGGCCGCGGCGGAGAAAGAGTGGCGCTAGCCAAGTGAACGCTCGCGCTCCGGGCGTTCCAGGCGCACAGCGCACGCGCGAGGCCTCCCGCTCACCCCCCACCCCTCCCCGCCCGTCGGAGAGGGAGGGAGGGGGGGAAAAAAGGAAAGATGTCGGCGGGCGGAAAGATTAACCTCTTCCCCTCCGGAGGCGGCCAAGATTTTTTTTTTTTAAAAGGAGCGCCTTCTTTAAGGGGCCCCTCCGGGCTTTCCTCACACACGCCCCCTCCGGCTTCTTCCCGCGCGCTTCCCCCCCCCACATACCCTGGGGGGGGGCGCGTTCCACTTTAAGCGCACCTCCCTCCTCTCTCTCTCTCACCCCCCCCTTCGCGGCCTTCTCCTTACCGCGTCTCGGCTGCTCTCCCGCCCGCCGACGGGATTCCCCGCGCCGCTCCGGCTTGCCCCACTCCGTCCCACAATGCACCGGGACGCCTGGCTGGCCCCGGCTCGCGCTCGCCCTCTCCCCTCAGCGCCGCCTCAGTTGTAGGAGGAGGAGGGGGGGGGAGAGAGAGAGAGGCGAGAGAGGAGCGACGAGTCGGGCACGAGGGGGTTAATCTTCCCCGCCTCCTTCCCCTCCTTCAAACGGCCGAGGGGGGAGCAGAGACTAACGGCTGCGCCCAAGTGCCGCCTCGACGGGGGGGGGAGGGTGCCGCCCCCCTCCCTGCGCACGCGCACGCACGCCGGGACAGCCACGCGCGGGGGAACCCCCCCCAGGGCGCCTGTGTACAAAAAAGGCGGGAAACGCTGAAGCGGCTCGAGTTTGGGAAGGGCGGGGCGAGGTAAAGGCGGTCGCCTCAGGGGAGACGTTCTCTTCACACACGCACGCACACAAGCCCCGCCCGCTTTTTGCGGGGTTGGGAGGCCCCCAGGTGATCCTGGGTTTCTAATTGCAACGAAGGGGGGAAATTATCATGATAATAATAACAATAACAGCAATTAAAATAATAAAACAGGCTTCCCACCATGATTGGGAGCCCCCAATTTATGTCACTAAGCGAGACACATTTCTTTTTTGCACCATTTTACAACTTTCCTTGCAGCAGTTAAGTGAATTGTTGGGGTGGGGGGTTAAGTTAGTGACATGTGAACCTGGCTTCCCTGTCAGAAGGTTGTCAGAAGGTTGCAAGGGGGGACGGAAATCACATGACCGGTCATAAATAGGAATCAATGGGAGGGAAGTGCTGCAACTGTCATAAGTGTGAAAAATGGTCATAGGTCACTTTTTTGGCGTCCTCCCTCCCCTCCGAGGCTGTTGTAACTTTGGTCACTAAGTAAACTGTTTTAAGTGGAGACTATGAAAAGGAAAGGAAAAAGGAAAGAGATGGGAAAGAAGGAAATGGGGAAGGAAGGAAGGAAGGTGAGAGGTATGAAGATGAGAAATGATGGATAGATGAAGGAAGGAAGGAAGGAAGGCATGTAGATGACAGATGAGGGGGATGATGGATAGAGAAAAGGAAGGAAAGGAGATATATAGATGAGAGAAGACACAAAGACGATAGATGACGAATGGAGGAAGGAAGATGAGAGGTATGGAGATGAGAGATGATGGATAGATAGAGAAAGAAATGAAGGAAGGTAGGTATGGAGATGATAGATTAGAGGGATGATAGATTGATAGAGAAAAGGAAGGAAGGAAAAGATAGCTTTGGAGATGTGAGGAAGGAAGGAAGGTATGCAGATGAGAGATGAGAGAGGGATGATGGATAGATAGAGAAAAGGAAGGAAGGAAAAGGTATGGAGATGAGCGAGATGAGATGATGGATACAGAGAAGGAAGGAAGGTATATAGATGATAGATGAGAGGGATGATGGATAGATAGAGAAAAGGAAGGAAAAGATAGGTTGAGAGATGAGAGAGAAAGATGATAGATGATGGATAGAGGAAGTAAGGAAGTTATGTAGATGAGAGGGGTGATGGATAGAGGAAGGAAGGAAGATGATAGTAGGTATGGAGATGAGAGATATAGGTGAAAGAAAAAGAAGGGAAAGAAAGAAAAGAAAGAGAAAAAGAGCAAGCACTAGTATGATATGCCCACGCAGGAGACATTAGAGTCCAGCTGGATTTGAAAGGGACCTCAAACTTCACTAAACCAAACCTACCTGTCTGCAGCCACTTGAGGTCAGGCAAATCAGCCTTCCCACCATTTTTTCCTCTTGGCTTCCTTAGGCAGAATTCTTCTAAGCATGTGCAGAGGGCAAACCCAGAATGACCGGCTCTCAGTGTACCCATGTGTAACACGCTTCCAGACTGAAAGAGACAGGTTGGCTGACCTTATTTGCTGGCAGTTCAGGCAGAATCCTTTGAAGAGCGCTCACGGAACAACCCTTTAATAAATAGGCGGGTTTGCCAAGAATCTTGGCCTGTTGGCGCAGCACGTTTCCTCTCAAAGTAGGCAAAGAAGAAAGGGAAAAGGAAATCAAAGCAAAAATACTTCTTGTAATTTGCACAATGCAGCTCTGGGACTCTCAAATGCAGAATTTTTTTAGCCTTGCCAAATTGCAAGGGCCCAGCCAAACTGACAGCCGAATGTCCGTCATTCAGCAAATCACATTTAGTGCAATGTTTGCAGCTAATCTGGATAACATGCAAATGACAATCTCAAAAATTTCATTGCTAAGTAAGGGAAAAGATAGTTAAGTGAGTTTGGCCCCCTTTTACAACCTTTCTTGCCACAGTTATTAAGTGGATCACTGTAAGTTGACAACTTGGTAACCTGGTTGTTAAGGGAATCTGTATTCCCCTTCAAATTTGCTTGTCAGAAGGTTGCAAATGATGATCCCAGGACCCGGGGAGACAACAACGGTCATAAATACGAGTCTGTTGCCAAGCATCTGAATTTTGATCACGTGACCGTGGGAATACTGCAGCGGTCGTAACTGTGAAAAATGGCCATACGTCTCTTTTTTCAGTGCTGTAACTTTGAATGGTCACTAATTGAACCATGGTAAGTTGAGGACCACTTGTAATTGGGTGGTTTTGGGCCACTCACTTTCAGTCCTGGCAGGATTCCTGTTTGCAAAGGGGCGATCCCAAAGTAATCTTCCACAGCTCTTATAGATGAGTTAATAAATCTATCCCTCAAACCAATAAGTACATCCTGAGTAATCTTAACAAAACCGGAACTGATGCAGCGAAGAAAAATATGCCGGGATAATTTTCTTCCTTTTAAATATGTGACTCTAAATGTTTGACAAGTTGCTTTTTTTTAAAAGGTCCCCAGAGCTTACTCATTGATTTCCCAGTCTCCAAAAGATGGCCTGCATTTATGTTAAAAATAATACCAAATTAAGTAGCACAGCACGAACATTCTCGTTTTTCTTCCCTTGTCTTTCTATTTTGGCCACTGTTCAGAAAGTTTGCATCCTGGCCAAGGCATGGAATAAATTACGACAGGATCCTGCTTGTGGCCAGATTGTTGAATTCAAAGGCTCTAGCTATTCTTAGTTTGGATTTGACTTTGTGTATTGTAGGAACCTCAGCTAACCATTATACAGTTATGCTTAATGCAATATTGTGAGCCCAGTTTCAAGGAATCCAGTGACCATTTTTTTCCTGACTAGCATGCCTCAGGTTTTCTATTAAAAATATGTATTAAGGGGCTGGATTGTAGCTAATTCAGACTTGACGGGAGCCAACTTCTAGATTGCATTATGGAGCTAGCTGTTGGGAACATTTTGAGTTGATGGATCATCAAATCAGTGTTAGCTCATAATACCCACATATAGATAGTCCTTGATTTACAACCTTATCCTCTGAATCTTTGAACTTTTATTTAAATATCAGAACAGTTTTTGTTGACTTCTGGACTGGACTTTAATTCAATCTTTCCTACTGAATTTGCCGTAAGTGCCGATGCTTGTTCTCAGCCTCAGACTGTTGACTTCACCTTTTGCCATCTGAAATTCCAGACAGGACAAAAATTTAGAGTCACCGAGGTTTAAGGTGGGGTGTTTAATCTTTAACTTGGCCTTTTCAAATAATATTTTTTTAAAGAACATCAGATCAGCCACCACAAATATTAGGATTTGGGACCCCTCCATATTTGATTCATGGAACTTGAGCGAGATAGGGAATTCTTGAGCAAATTTTCTGTGTTTTGTCAGTTCTAGCTCCAGTGAGGACCATTCTTTTGTCAAGCAGGTTTTTGGGTCAAGTTGAACATTGTTTTGGATGATCCATCCATGGGATGGCAGAGTTAGGAAATTATTTCTTAAAAGTTACTCTTTAAATTGAAAAGATGACAAGGTCTCCTGCTAAGGAGACAGAGAGGTATATGTGAAAAAATAATCCAATTTAAAAATATACTTGTTTCCCTCTCTTATGCTTGGTTTTTACTGTGACAAAATGAGCATTGCAGTCCCTGATACATCTCACACTTCCATCTTCACGCTTACGACCATTGCATCATTCCCATAGTTACGTGATCAAAATTTAGATGCTTGGCAACTGACTCGTATTTATGACTCTTGCAGCATCCTGGAGTAATCCCCTTCAGACAACCAAAGTCAGTGGGGAAGCCAGTTTCACTTAACAACCGTGTACCTAATTTAACACCCACAGATTCAGTTAACAACAAATGGTTGTAAAATGAGGCAAAACCCACTTAACAAATGTCTCACTTAACAACATAAATCCTTTTAAGTCGAGGATTATTTGAATGTTCTGTTATGGAATGATTTTTCCAGTGTTTTCTACACCGTTTACCTATTTTCAGCATTGTTATTATTTCCATGGGAGAATTACATAAACCTAAAGCATTTTTGTTTCCAATCTTAAGCAATGCAAGCAAAACCCCCTTTCTGCAGCCCTTCACAGGGCTGCCAAGTTAAAACCCTCCTGAACAACTAAAACAAACCCTCCTTGATTGGATTTATGCTAATGGCTCTGCTGTAGGCATTTCTAATTCTTTTCCATTTCCTTTCAGAATTGCCTCGGAGTATTCCTAAGGAGACCATTACAGGTAAAATGAATGCATCACAGATCAGGTGCCACAAGATGGCATTAGCTGAAGGGCCATTTGCCATCAGGAGGAGCTACAGCAAAGGCATTATTAGAGAAGAGAAAATTGGCTGCTCTTTCATTTGCAGACAGGGAAGAATTTCCTAGGATCAGATTTATTTTTACACTGGGTGAAGAAAAAATGGAGGGGAAACTCTTTCTTTCCAACAAATACCTGCTTGTGCTTGTGCCAATTCTAAGTGACACTGCTAAACTCCCGAAGAATGTAGAACAGAACAGAATAGAATAAAATAGAATCGAATCGAATCATATGGCCTCAGAACATTACACATGGTCCTCAACTTATGACCACAATTGAGTCCAAAATTTATGTTGCTAAGCGAGACAGTTGTTAAATGAGTATTGACCCAGGCTGACTCTGCAAACCACTTAGGGCTGTAAAGCACTGAGAAGCGGTATATATAAGTCCTAAGGGCTGTGGCTATGGATATTGAACCGCTGTTAAACAAACAGTATCTACATCAGGAAATTACCTGTGCTTCAAATTCTGTCATTGCGATTAATGCTTCTCTTTTCCTTAGATCACTTTATATTCTTTGAGTAACTTGTAAGTTCATAAATTGTGGCTCCCAATTTGGCTATGTTAATCTCCCCCGTGGATCCTGCCAATATATATATATATATATATTCTAAATCCTTTAGATTGGTATTCTCCAAATAACTCTTTTCGGTTGTCTCATTTGCAGTGATTACAGATGGAGCAGGGAGACTAGTTTTCTGTAATTGATTTTCTGAGGTTAATTTATATAGAACAAAGCTGTTGTGTGCCCGATGTTGTAATTGATCCTGAGTTACTAACTGCGCAAGAAGCAGACACCTGGAGCAATGGAGGAGTGGGCTTGCTGAGTAATACCCCCCCCCCCGTCTTTGAACACAAAGTGGGCGTTGTGTTTTCCCTGTGAGTTTTAATGCCGTCCTTCTGTCTCACCTTTATTTTGTACTACTGTTGTTTCTGTGGCAAACCCATAACGTCTCCCAGGCACCCACAAAAGTGGCAAGCCAAAAGAAAAACAAGGAAACGCTGGCAGCAAATAACACAAAGGAAATGGATATTGGCTTAAGACTTAGCAGGTCTGGTTGCAGGATTCAGAATTATCCCCGGATGGAAGTAAAGCACAAAAGAGTTTTAGGTCTCCTGGCTGCAGGAGTCTCAAAAAGAGGAAAGAAAGTTATGGAGGAAGCTAGTTTTGGAGGCTCAGACAGTTTTGCAGCATTGATCCGGGTGGGAACGCACAACTTCAGAATGTGGAATTCTTATTCATGTTCTCAGATGAGATGCTGCTTCTTTTCTTCCCCATTCTGGGTGAAAATAACTCCTCTTGCTTTCTCTTGAAGCTTTTCCAAGGGAAGCCTGGCAAAACGGCGATTTTATGACAATTTTAAGACAGGAGGTGTCGTAGGTGGCATTACCAGATGACATTACAAACCGGTTGGCTCAGTAATGGCCACGTTGCGATGCTCGAGGCGCATTGCCTGCCAAACCTGTTTCTAATCCTCTCGATCCTCTCTCCATTAACTCTGCTGCTGGCTGCTTGCTGGCTTCCGAGGAACCCGGTCAGACGTATTCCTCCTCTGCAGGCATTCTTTTTCTCCCAAGTATTCCTGATACAATAACAGATCATCTGAGTTGGAAGGGACCTTGTAGATCATCTAGTCCAACCCCCCCCCCATCCAAGCGGGAGAGACCCTACATCATTTCTGACAGATGGGAGTCCAATCTCTTCTTGAAGTCTCAAGTGGTGGCACAGTTTCTGATTCTGCTCTTGATTTGCAATGCAGGTGGCAAGAGCCCTTAGCCTTATATACCTGTTCTCAGTGCTTTGCAGCCCTCTCTAAGCTGTTTACAGAGTCGGCATGTGGCTCCCAACAACCTGGGTCCTTATTTGACAGACCTCGGAAGGACAGAAGGCTGAGTGGACCATGAGTCGGTCAGGTTCAAACCGCCAGCAGTTGGCAGAAGGGGATCGCATGACCCCGGGACACAGCAACCACCATAAATATGAGTTCGTTGCCAAGCCTTTGAATTTTGATCACGTGACTGTGGGGAAGTTGCAACGCTCGTGTGAAAAATGGTCATAAGTCACTTTTTTTCTCCAAAGGGTCACTGAATGAACTGTTGTAAGTTGAGGACTACCTGTATCTTGCCTTTTATTGTGTCACACAAACACGGTGTGCCATTATTTAAATAAACAAAACCACAATTGTTCTTGTTCGCCCCATCCTGCGTTACATGGTCAAATCATTCCCATGTTATAAATAAAGAGCAAATTCCGTCCCTTCCACAAACAAGCAAAACACAGCTGCTAATTTAATCCTGCCTTTGGGGCAGCTAATTTAGCCTTATTGCTAATTTCCTGGGTGATAAAATAAGGGATTAACCACCCTTTTACATTAATAATATGATACTAACTTGAAGGAATTGGACAGAGATATAATTGTTTAGAAATGTGTATAGTAATTAAAAAAATAATCTGTCAAAAAAGTGTAAGGACACTGTTTAAATTAGAGCAATTTATTATTATTATTGTTTTGCTGAACTTGACAAAGATTCCCAGAGATTGATAACACGACACAATCTTAGTGCACCATTTCACAACTAGTCCCTTGTTGGTTTTATTAAGAACATAGTAATTTAAAAAATAGCTAAATATGTACATATTAATAAAACATATATACATAAGATTGAGACTTTTACCTAAATATGGGATGATTTTTCCTAATAAAACCTATAAAAAAAGACGCCCGGAAAAAAGTTTTAACAGTAGTCACAGTTAAAGTCAACACGAGTACAATTGTTTTTAAAGATTTGTAAGACTGCTGATTGTAGGTTAATGGTTACAATACGTACGCTCTGTAGATTTATGGAAAAGACCAAGAAATTTCATTTGTGGAGGAGAATCCCATTGGCCTCAAAAAGAAGATGTGGGATTGTTACAGACTCCAGCACTAGCCAGGTTGATCAAGTCTTCAAGAAAAGACAGCCGCGTTTCAGCGATAAGTTGGTTGTACTGCATTAAGTTTAAAAATTTATAAAAAAAACATTGTTGAACTGCAGAAATGATTATTTTTAGCAAGCTGAAAAAGAGGGTTCCTAAACACACCATTAGACTCTGCTAGAGACGTCTATGAGGGTATCAATGAATTTTTCATGTATGTGAAATTTTTCACGTATACTTTCATGTAATGCTGGGGTGTCCAACCTTGGTGATTTTAAGACCTGTGGACTTCAGACTCCAAAGTGGAGTTGGCCAAGGTTGGACACCCCTGATCTAAGGTATGAGCAGACCTGTTGAGTGTAGGAGATACTGGGGACTTCAAAACCAACACAAATGCAAATAAATTCAGGTGGTGTTTGTGAGATATCGGAGTGTATTGAAGATTAGTGGAGAGTTGCTAGCCATGCTCCTGCCAGCTTTTGTTTGAAAAGAGAAATATTGACGTAGGCCCCCAAATATCCTGTCACCTCTTAAGGGATGGAATAAAGAGAGGACATGTATGCAGGTGGAAAGAATCTTCTCAAAATTGTATCCTCCAAAAAATGCTCACAATTCCTAATCCCCATAAATTAGCAAAACAAGGAGAATGGAACCTAAGCGCCCAGAGTTGATGGCTCTTAGTTCACTAAAGAGAGAATAAAACACATTATCACTCCTCTATGCATCCGGGTAATCAGAGAGTAATAATAATAGAGTTGGAAGGGACCTCAACAGTCTGCAACAGTTACAAGGGTGAAAAACAGTCACGTCACTTTTTTCAGTGTAGTCGTAATTTTGGTCACTAAAAGAACTGTTGTAAGACGAGGACTACCTGTATTGAAATGCTGGACAAAAACTGAGTGAGAAAGGGAAACTAAGATACATGTCTACATGCCTGTTCTCCTTTGATACAGAAGGGCTCTTGAGGCATGAGGCAAGGAGGAAGACATGTCTTGAACAATTACACAACTGTCTTTGAGATCCTACTTTTAAAACTACCGGTCAGAATCTTGCCTTGGGCAGAGGTTTGGACTAGACAACCTCAAAGTTCCCTCCCAACCCAATGATTCTATGAGTGATTCCTGAAATACTCTTTGTTTTGGAACTTCAAGGCAGTATTATGAGAATCAAATATCAGAGAAAAACTAAGGGAACTGCAAAATATGGAAAACAACTTTTCATCTTTAAGAGTATTTGATCTGGATTAAATGTGACATCACAAGTAGTATTTATTAATATCTTATGGTCAAGTATAATGATAGCAATTCTGCTTCTGAAAACAAATAATTAATAATTATATCCAAATAGAAATCTACCTTGTGGGGATGGAAGGAAAGGCTCAACTCAGAAACTCGTTAAATTAAGACTCATTAAACGTCTTAGAAGTTTGATTTTTGACCCCATGATTTCTGCACCAAAAACTCTATATGAAATGGAGGTGTTAGGAGCTCTTTGTAAGATTAAGAGGAGACTTTTATTTTTCTTTCTCCCTGCTATTTAAATAGAATAGCCAGCACGCATGTATTTATGTGGAGAAATGCTATCATAAAATCAAAATTCATCCTATCACATTGGTTACCAGACTAATTGCACTAGAGCCTCTCTACAAACAAATCTAGTTATTTTGATTAAACCCAAAGGAAAAGTGATTTGTCGCTTAATAACTATCCACGTTAGAAAAGCATGAAAAAAAAATTGATCAGATGGTGAAACAGGGGAGCACGGATAGCGAAGTAATCTAGAAAGGTTGCTGGCATCATTTCAAACCGAGGTTTCAATATGCTAATGAAACACTGGCACGGAAGGCGTGGCTTCAAGGAGGGTACCTGAAAAAGAGTTAAAAGTTGTATATTAGCATTTTAAGGAATTATAATTATGACGCTTGTTGAGAGTTGCTTGAGCTTGGTGGTTTTCTTGCAGATGTTTCATGACCCAATTAGGTAACATCATCAGGGCTAGAAGAGTGTGGGATTTTCAGAAAGAAGGAAGAGGAGGACGACTGTGGTGCTCTCTGAGCTTGGTGGTTTTCTTGCAGACGTCTCAACACCCAACTAAATAACATCATCAGGGCTAGAAGGGAGAGGGGTTTGCTCTCTGTTTATTTACAATATAATCCACTCCTTTCTAGCACTGATGATGTTACCTACTTGGGTCATGAAACCTCTGCAAGAAAACCAAACTCAGAGAGCACCAAAGACCCCTTATTTCCACCCCGAGCTAAAGATATTCTCCTTTATTGATATATGAGGCATATTCTTAACAAGCATCTAATCCAAAAATCATTTGGGACAAAACTTGGCAATTTGTCTGCTCTTTGAAAAACCCAGAGGCCACAATTCATCTGATCCAGTTGGTCTCTTGGCCTGGTCATTAGCTCTGAAGCCCCCCTGTGGCTCAGCTGCAGGTGATCTCCTGGATCTGCTGGATTGTTGAGAGGTCATCTGTTGGCAACCTTCTTCGGCTTTTTTGTTGTTGTTGTTGTTGTTGTTGTTGTTGCCAGCCAAAGTCCCAGGAACTCTTTATTTCCTTTTTAAAAATTCTTCAGAATAACTTATTTTCTAACAGGCTTTGGGGCTTACTTGTTTCCCACTGTTTATTTTAAGTGTTCTTGATTTTAAATTTGTTTTTATTGCTAAGCTGCCAAGAAATTCTGGCAGTTAGTGGTACAGTATATCTCACATTAAACAAAATTGAACAAGGAAACAAACCTTGGCGCCATTTACCTGCCTCTAGGAGAGAAATGTCCAGTTTCTCATCACCATCAGCCATTTCTGCTAAAGACAGATAATAAAGAAAAGAAAATTATTTTACAATTATTTTACTTGGGAGTTTAAAAAACAGCAAATGCGGAAAAGAAATGAAACATGGATATTTATCTAAAAACAGCCTGTCCAGTTTTTTTTTTCTTTTTTCCAGAGACCACCCTGATACCATCTTCACCAAGCTGGCGAGGGAATTATAGAAGCTCTTGTAAAGTAACTTTAAGAGGAGTTGACTTCAACCCTCTGTAGCTCAGGGCTGGTAGTGTGACTGTGGGCTCTTCAGTGCACTTGGCGGTTTGCTTGAGACGTTTCATGACCCAAGTAGGTAACAGCATCAATGCTAGAAGAGGGTGGGGTTTGTAGAGAGGAAGAAGAGGAGGAGCAGAAAGAAAACGGGTTCTTGGTGCTCTCTGAACATCATTGTTTTCTGGCAGACATTTAATGATCCAACGGCACCAGTGCTGGAAGGGAGACGGGTTTGCAGACAGGAGGTGGAGGAGGAGGAGAAAGAAGAAGAGAAGGAAAAAAAACTGGAGTCCTTGAGCTTGATTGTTTTCTTGCAGGTGTCTCATGACCCAACTAGGTAACCTCATCAGTATATTGTATATTGCTTAACATTTGATATAGAAGTGATCAGCTTAGATTGTTTAGAGTTTTATTTTGTTGGTTATTGGTTATGATTAATCCTTTTTCACAGCTGCCTATAGTTTTAATAGCTTAGTACTTTAGCATCTTCAGTTTAGTTGTGTGTATTTTCTTTCTCAAATTTGTCATCCAGTGAAGTTAAAAGGCCTGACTCATGCATGTATGAAGAAGGCAGAGCTTCAGTTGTGCAGTTGCCGACTTGACCTCTCTTTTTTTTAACACCGCTCCTACCGTATATTACTTCTGCTTCAGGGGATTTGGGTAACAGAGCTGCTTCAACCAAAGTTCAATTTGTCCCTGACCGAAGGCTAACCAACTTTTACAGTGGAAAGGATTTTATTGGTGCATAATGCACACACAGTAATACGTGAAATCCTTTTGGGATGTAAATCAATAACAACTGAGCAGGAAAAATGCCAAGCCACATAAAAACACTTTAATTACATTAAAAAAAAAACACCACTGCATTAAGGATACAAAGTGGAAAATATGACTTTAAATTCACAAAGCGGCATTCCAAAAATCCACTTCAGTGCACTTTTGTTGATAACATTTGTTTCTCAGCCAAAACCTTTCTCTTTTTTTTTTCCTGCAATGAATTCTAGGAAAAAGGCCAAACTTTGAAAACAAAGCAGACCATAACAGCCACTTGACAAAACGATGCAAAACTCTGAAAAGTCAAGGTGTTTTTTCAAAAGCCAAAATCAGGGCAGGGGTGTTTGTAGGGAAATCAGAAAAGTCAATTACAGCTGGAAGGGACCCCAGAGGTCTTCTAGTCCACCCCCTTGCTCAAGCAGGAGATCCTATATGGTTGTCCAGTCCTGCAGCGATGGAGCAGCCACAACCTCCGGAGGGAAGTGTTTCCACTTATTAATCATCCTCCCTTTTTGGAAATTTAGTTCCAGCTTGCTTCTCTCCTTGGTTATTGTCCATCCGTTGCTTCTTGTTCTGCCTGCAGCCCTGGCCTTTGCAGGTTTAAAATGGAAACGAGGCTAAATGGCCTCACTGGGTTTCTAATGATTCAGTCTAATTGAAATTATTTTCCACTTAAAACCTTAAGGGCAAAGCCCCGCCTGCAAAATCCTTCCCTCTCTCAGGATTTGATCCAGACATGTCCCCACCTGTCTTCTCATTCTTAAAATGCTTCTGGAGATGCCAGCGGCTGGCATCTCCACTCAACCGCTCATTCCTCTGCGGCATTTTGTCTTCCCTACAGGTAGTCCTTGACTTACGACCACGATTGAGCCCAACATTTCTGCTGCTAAGCGAGAAATTGGTTAAGTGAGTCTTGCCCCACTTTATGGCTTTCCTTGCCACGGCTGTGAAGTGAATCCCTGCAGTTGATAAGCTGGTGACCTGTTCATTAAGTGACTCTGGTTTTCCCCCTTCGACTTGGCCGCTCAGCAGGTTGCAGAATGGGATCGCGTGACCACACTGCGACTGTCACAAATACGAGCCAGTTGCCAAGCAGCTGGATTTTGATCACGTGACCACGGGGATGGCTGCAACGGTCGTAAGTGTGAAAAAAGGGTCCTAAGTCACCTTTTCCAGTGCCATTGGGACTTCGGTCGGTCACTAAATGAACTGTTGTAAGTTGAGGTCTACCCAGGGGGGTGGAATTTGCAATGCAACTTTTGTGCTGTCATTCCCATTCTCACAACTAGAATCTGTGAATGCCTGCCTTGAAATCTGTGTATCTCTTCTTAGTTGCAACTGCTGTTATCCTTCCTTCCTTCCTTCCTTCCTCCCTCCCTCCCTCCCTCCCTCCCTCCCTCTCTTCCCTTCCCTTCCCTTCCTTCCCTCTCCATCACTGGAGGTTTTTAAGAGACTGGACAGCCACTTGTTCAAAAGAATAGAGAGTCTCTTGCCTAAGCAGGGGGTTGGACTAGAAAACCTCCAAGGTCCCTTCCAACTCTGTCATTCTGTCTTTTGATGGGCTTAGAAACAGTTTTTAATTCTCTTTTCTCCTCCTCCTCCTCCTGCTGCTGCTTGAAATGTTAACGTAGCAGGGATTATTTACTTCCACTATTCTTTTAAGAACGGGTAAAAATATTTTTTTTTAAATGATGCTCTTTTGAGGAGTTATTTTGCTTTGAAAAGTTACCTGGGGAACGTTAATCCTGGAGATGGATTAACTTCAAAGGGCACCGAATGCATTTTTAATTTTTTTTAAAAAAGAACCCTTAAATGCTCCGTAGCCTCATTATTGTGTGCTAGAATTTTGGACTTGGAGATGAGACGGAAACTGGCCAGCTTACCCCCAACCTGTCGCCTGCCATGCTTTGCATCGCAACCCCCATAAGGCCCTATCGGTTCAGGATGATGGGGTATTAAGACTTTTAAAGTACAGGTAGTCCTTGACTTATGGGCCCAAATTTATGCTGCTAAGTAAGAAATTTTATGAGTTTTGCTCCATTGTATGATTTTTTCTCACGTTTTTTTTAAGCAAATCACTGCAGTTCTTAAATGAGTAACCCAGTCGTTAAGTGAATCCAGCTTCCCCATGGACTTTGCTCCTCAGAAGGGCGCCAAAGGGGATCAGGTGACCCCCCCCCCCGGGTGGGGCACTCCGACCATCATAAATGGGAGTCAATTGTCAAGCATCTGAATGTAAATTACGTGACGATGAGGAACGGTCTTAATGTGTGAAAAACGGCCCTTAGTCAGTTCTTTCAGTGGTGTCGTCACTTTTAACGGTCACTAAATGAACTGTTGCACAGTCCTCAGCTTACAACCGTCTGTTTAGTGACCGTTCAAGGTTTTGATAAAAGGGACTTAAAAAGAAGAGGGACTGTATACATGAAAAGTAGCTCTTTCAGTCTACCCTGTAAGATAATGGAGATTCACACCCATGAAAAGGAACCACGGAAAATCTCTGCATAATCCCCCAAAGGAGAACTTCTGAATCAATCCATCAGAATAGAGCTGGAAGGGACCTTGGAGGTCTTCTAGTCCAACCCCCTCTGCTCAAGCCCTATACCATCGAGGTTATTCCCACCTTAAAAACTGAGAATAGGGAGGGGAGAAAGAATGTCCCCTGCTCTTCGTACCCATTTCTTGGACTCTTAATCATATTTCCAATTATACCTGTTATCTAAAACATGCTTGAGAAAATAAATTAATCAAATGAATAAATAAAGACGGGGAAGGACAGGTGACCCCGTATTTAGGAACCCCGTATTTAGGAACCTAACCCCTCCACCCCTTCCTCAAACTTCGCGACAGGGTCCTCAGCGTCTTCTTGCCTTTCTGCTCCACCCACTCCCCTCCCTCCCTTCCCTTCCTTCCTTCCTTCCTTTCCTTCCTTCCTTTTCTTTTCCTTCTTTCCTTTCTTCCCTTCCCTCCTCCCTTCTCTCCATCCTTCCCTTCCTCCTTCTTTCCTTTCCTCCCTCCCTTCTTCCTTCCCTCCCTTCCTTTCCTTTTCCTTCTTCCCTTCCCTTCCCTCCTTCCTTCCCTTCCCTCCTTTCCTTCCTTCCCTTCTTCCTTCTTTCTCTTCCTTCCTTTCCTTTTCCTTCTCTCCTTTCTTCCCTTCCCTCCTTCCTTCCCTTCCTTCCTTCTTCCCTTCCTTCTTCCCTTTCTTCCTTTCCTCCCTCCTTCCCTCCTCACTCACCCGATCCTCTTTTCAACCGTCTTCTGGCCAGCTTGATTTGATCCTGCAGAATTTGAACCCAGTCCCTTGGGCCGGGAAGTTTGTCCACCTGGTTTACAGTACAGTATTTTTCTGTGAACACTGCAGCGGGGGAAATGAACAAACAAACACAAATGAGAAAATGAAGCAAAGCAAGGCAGGGAGTCCTCGACTTACGACCACAACGGAGCCCAGCATTGCTGTTGCTGGGCGAGACATTTGTGAAGTAACTTTGGCCCCCTTTTACCAACTTTCCTCACCAAAGTTGTTAAGCAAATCAGTGCAGTCGCTAAGCGGATCTGGCTTCCCCGTGGGCTTTGCTGATCAGGAGGTCGCCAAAGGGGGATCCTGTGAACACTGCGGCCGTTATAGATGCGAGTCAAGTTGTTAAGCGTAACAACTATAAGCCACATGCCCAGTGGAGATACTGCAGTGGTCATAAGTGTGAAGAATGATGACAAGTCCCTTTCTTCAGTGCTGTTGTAAACTTCAAACGGTCACTAAACGATCCCTCTGCTAAACAACTCATTCGCAGCACACTGTCAAATTAACTACTAAGACTGTACGACTATTCTTCTTCTCATCCTTCTTATTACCTATCTCCTCCCATTTATGATTATAATCGTGTTGCTTGGATCTTTACGATTTATATTGTTTTGTTTGTTCCCTAGCATGATTTGATTGCTTATTAGTAATTTATGAGTATCACTAAGTGTTGTATCTTAGGATTCTTGATGAATGTATTTTATTTATTTTTTCATTTATGTCCACTGAGAGCATTTGCACCAAAGACAAATTCCTTGTGTGTCCAATCACACTTGGCCAAGAAAGAATTCTATTCTATTCTATTCTATTCTATTCTATTCTATTCTATTCTATTCTATTCTATTCTATTCTATTCTATTCTATTCTATTCTATTCTATTCTATTCTATTCTATTCTATTCTATTCTCCTCTGTTCTATTCTATTCTCCTCTGTTCTATTGTATTGTATTGTATTGTATTCTATTCTGTTGTAAGTCGACGTTATTGTTTCATACATGTGGTTTTCATATTTTTGTAAGCTGCCTTGAGTCGCCATGGGCGAATAGGCGGCAATATAAATTTCCTAAACTATAAAACATAAAGGACGACTTCCAATGATTCCAACGAAGCAGAGACCCACAAAAAACCTCTTCCAAGCCGATGGCCCCAACTCTGCTCTCCCCCCACCACTTCCCACATCCTGTTTCACAGACATGCAAATCGAGAAGAAGCTCTGGAGGAAGAGGAAGTCCTCAGAGGCAGGAGAAGTTCTGAACTTTTGCTTGGAGCAGAAGAGAAACTTTTAAGAAGCGTGTACTTCGGCTCTTGGCAGCTCAGGGGTCCTCGGCACTCTCGGACAACTTGGGGTTGTTGTTTTTTTGCGATGGGGGTGAATATCTGAGGCTTGCAGGGAGGACGAGAGTGGAGGTTTGACCTCCGAGCTTGTGGGTTGGGTTTCCACACGTCTCATTACCAGGCTACGTAACGCCCTCAGCGGAGTTGAGGGGAGGTCAGCGTTGGCGTTCTGCTCATACGGGCTTCGGGTGGTCAGTAGGACTTGTGATGGGGAGGTCACTTCAGCTGAGGGGATGGATCTGGCGAGGGGTCAGCTGAGGGTCACATCAGGTGAGGGTCTTGTGAGGGGTCAGGTTTAGGTCACATCAAGTGAGACCCTCACTTGATGCGACCTACACCTGACCCGTCACAAGACCCACTGACCACACGAAGCCCTTATAAGCTGACATTCCCCAAATTTCCCTGAAGATGTTTCCTAGCCTGGCAACAAAAAGTTCAGAAATTAACCCACAAGCTCGGAGAACGAATCTCTATCCTTGGTGGTTTTCTTGCAGACGTCTCATGAACCAACTAGGTAACTTCATCAGTGCTAGAAGGGAATGGGGTTTGCTGATGAGGTTACCTAGCTGGGTCATGAGACGTCTGCAAGAGAGCCACCAAGCCAAGGACCCCAGTCTTTCTCTCCTTCTCTTCCACCCTGCAAACCCCACTCCCTTCTAACACAGATGATATTCCCTAGTTGGGTCACGAAATGTCTGCAAGAAAACCACTAAGTTCAGAGTGCGCCAGGACCCCACTTAGAAAAGACGTCAGAAAAAAATGAAGAGAGAGGGAGAATGATGAATGATGTCATCAACCAACAGACCAACAATTCCTTCCTTTGGTTTACAAGCACGTTTCAATGTTTCAGGAAACCAGAGGCCCATATATTTCTCTAATTAAAGAGCATTTCAGAAAAGGAGCAAAACTTGAGTTACAGCAAGCTATCTAACATCGTTGCTTACAAAGAACTGGACTGAGCAGGAATGAGCCTGTTTTTGATCTTTGAGGACCTCAATTCAGATTGCTTGGGCAGGGGTCACATCACACGTGTAGATTTAGCCAGGTCTGAGAAATTTTTATTGGGGGGGGGGGGGGGGAAGGATGAGGTGGAGAAAGATGCAACCATATTTTTTCACAATTATATCTGGAGGGAGCTTTGGGGACACCTTAGAAACTAAGTTTTTGACTGGATCTCTGAACTTGAGATACAACTTAAGGATGCATTTGAAGCAAGGAGCAGAGACAAGCGTTAACAGAAACAGCAGAGGATAAAAATATGTGAGAAAAAAAAAAGTTTAACATCAAAAGCTCCACTCAACTACAATGCTTTTAATGGCCTTATTAGCATCCTCTTTGCTGATGAGCTCTCCAGTAGTAAAACCAGCCTTCTCTCCAAAAACATCACAGGGAAATTGGAAATGAAATGAATCATATCACCCCAAAGTCTTTGCCCCTCTAACTGACTTATCGGACAGACAATCTGCTCAATCCAGATTCGCGGGAAAGAGCAGGGGCAAAGGTTTGGGCCAGATCTTCTGGAGGGCCGCTCTTTATTGCCAAGAGGACAACTGTCCCTTCTGATTCTTAAGGAGACCGAAGGCCGACAGAGCCCCCAGGAGAAATAAAGGGGACTACAGTGTCTCGAAGAACAGCTTGATCAAGTCGACTTGGGTGAATGGAGCCAGGCAGAGCGGAGTCCTACAAGGGCATCGCTTCCCACTTCTGTCTAGGGGACTCCCTGCTGGAGCCAAGAAGGCTTCCTCAAGTCCCATCACTTGGGTGGCACCGTCAAGTCAATAAGAGGAGTCTTCTTGGCAGAATGGTGCCTACTGGTGCCACTTCAGGGAGATGGGCAGCTGGGCGGGACTGAAAACTGATTCAGATACATATTTCAAACACAGACAGACAGACAGATAGGGAGAGAGAGAGATAGGGACACTGCATCTGTCATAAATACAAGTCATTGGCCAAGCAGCCAAATTTTTATCACGTGACCCACAACGGCCATAAGTCTGAAAAGTAGCCCTAAATCACCTTTTTTCCTCATGACGTCGTAACTTCGAACAATCACTAAACGAATGTCATAAATGATTGCAATAGACTCGTATTTGTGACGATTCCCAGCGTCCCGGAGATCACATGATTCCCTCTTTGGGGACCTTGTGACAAGTCAAGCCCACAGGGAAGCTAGGTCCGCTTAACAACCATGCTACTAACTTAATGACTGCAGTGATTGGCTTAACAACGGTGGCAAGAAAAGCCGTAAAACGGAGTAAAACTCACGTAACAACTGTCTCGCTTAGCAATAAAATTTGGAGTGGGCTCAATTGCGCTGACAGGACTCCCCGTGTCTTGTCTCCAGAGGCAAAACTGCCTTGTGTTGAGGAGACTTTTGAAAAGGAGGGGTATATAAAAGTAGGGAAAAATAAATACCTTTTATTGCACCCACAATATTTTGGTCTAATCCTTTCCGGTTGTCATTGAGGCCCCTTTTCCTTTTGCCGTTTGGCAGAGAGTTGGCCAACGTCTTGTCGTCAAAAAACGCGCACACCAGTTTTCGAAAGAGGAGGCTTCCTGAGCGAGTGTAATTGGCTAAGATAGAGTCCAGTTGTGACTTAGGCATCAAAACATCAAAACCCTCAGCAAGCTGTACTTCTGGCTATCAGAAACAAGGGAAAAAAGGGGAAGAACAAGGTAGGATTAGCAACGTCATCATTCTGCGGGCAAAACAAATACAGATACACAGTTGTCGTGCCGTATTACACACCGACACAAAGACATTAAACTGGTGCCAGAAGAGTTTTGATTTACCGAATTGACAATGTTAACCCTCCATTTAAAATGTAAGTTGGAAATTATACATTCTTTAACAGGTCAACACGTTATTATCAGTAAAAAATGTTAAGAATCAGGGAAAACCTTTCTAACTTTCAAGACTCTTTTTTTTTGCTATGTATTCAAAACGGACTGCAATTAATATATGTATGTGTGTGTGTGTGTGTGTGTGTTTGTATAGATGGATAGATGGATGGGTGAGAGGGTGGATGGATAGATACAGAATATAGATAGATACCATATGTATGTATGTACATGTATGTGTATGTATTCATTTTTTTTTGAGAGCAGGCATCAGAATTTCATTTTTTAATGTGTCCCAGGTTGTTCACAGAAAAAAGTGACAATAAAGGTTATCTTGTATCTCATATCTTATACAGTATTTTTTTATATCTTATATATCTTATCATTCAAGCAGATGATTATCTGCATGCTTATATGTTTAGAGGTAATCCTCGACTTACATCCATTCATTTAGTGACCCTTCAAAATTACAAGAGCCCTGAAAAATGTGACTTGTGACCGTTTTTCACAATTACGACCATTGCAGCATTCCCCCCCAGGGTCATGTGATCAAAATTTGTACACTTGCCAACTGATAATGGGCAAAACTTAACTAATGCCTCACTTAACAATGGAAGTTTGGGGCTCAATTGTCATCGTAAATCAAGGATTTCCTGTACCAGCACTAGTTGACCTTCAGTTACTACAAACCCTACTTAAATGCTAGGGTTCGTGACGGCTGGAAGCGCCATGTATTTTGCAGGGGGCAAAACAGTAATCCAGTAAACAAACATTCAGCAAGTTTGGGAGTCACAACTTTCCAGAAAAAGTGCCATTTGCCCATGAGACACAACTGCACACACTTAACTGGAAAGACACTTGCAACAAAGCCCTGGATTGTGCACTGTCCCTTTCTCGGTCTATTAATAATCAGCCAATTAACTGTCCAAGGCAAACGGCAGTTGTAAATTTTGCAGATTTGGTCTGAGATTAAGCGAGTCACTTCAGCTCCCACCCTGGCAGACCAAAACCAGGATAAAAACAGCAGTGTGATTAGTGAATTCCAAGGCAGTGTCAGAATTCAGAATAAAATTGGATAATCTTCTATAATAAGCACCCATTATCTTCTATAATGAGTGCATAGTTCCAGCAAACACACCATCACATAGCCCCAACAATAATCCTGGGGGGAAAAAAACCACAGGACTTTAAATCTATCAAAAATCTTATTTTAGAAAAAAGATTGAAATAAGTTTCTTCATCAAGGTTCTGCACAGGGAAGATCAGGCTTCAATTAAAGATCCAATTAAAGTGATCTGCACTTTTCTTTGTGTTATGTTTCCTAAATGAATCTGTTTGTATTCTGGTTACATAAAATAAAATGCTGATTTATTCCAGATTCCTTTAGTGGGGACTTATCTTCCAATTGCCAGCAATCAGTACCCAATTGAGCTTCTCACAGCCATTCTCCAAGTATGGTTTACAGTTAAAACAGAGTTTGATAACAGAAAATAATCAAGGCAATTGTGTATATAATTAACACTAATATTGCTTCAACATGAGTAAACCCTAAACATTTATAAAATGCTGTAACTGATTAAAATACATTTTCTTTGCCAATTTGATGGATTATTCACCTTTCATCTGTTTCTGGGACTCAAACTCCCATAAGGAGGCATTCTTGAGATTAAACTTGAACAAACATCATAGCACTTCTGAAATCTTCAATGAGAAATATCCATTTGTGATCCATATTTTTAACACCATGCTTTAATAAATACCCAATTAAAAGTTGTTTTTTTAAAAAAAAAATCCAAAAAGTCACAAGAGCAAGGTCTTGGTGTAGAAAAACTAAGATTTTTAACCAGACTTCTATTTTCCTTGCATCGATGTGGTTTAAAAAAATGGAGCCTGCGTGTCCAAAATTCTGATAAAACCAAAGACCGAAATGAAAACAAAATTTAGACTAAGCCGTAAAACTAAAGGAGAAGTTTCCAGTCTTCTCCTTCTAGACATTTTAATTTTAATTTACAGCATCAGTAGCACAAAATAAATAAATAAATGCATAAAGTCCTTCACTATGGACTGCAATACGGATCTTAGGGGTATGAGATACTAATCTGATTACCAGGCATAGCTGGCCTCCGCGTAAGTGAATTATCAGACTGCTCCTCCTTTTGCGTTATTAGTTTACACTTCTACATAGAAAGGCACCATATCCTCCACACAATTCCTTTCTATTATGATCACTGATACCGAATTTAATTAGGTTCTGTGATCTGGGCGCACTTAGGAAATTGGAAACTGTCCTCTCAAAATGAAAAAAAGGCCATTGAAGAAATGAAAGCTTGGCTTCTTTGCCAACCTTGTCTCCAACAAAACTCCAAAGCGGTTTTTCGCCTTGCCAGACAAATGTTCAACAAACATCTGATTCAAAAGGGGGGATATATTGTATATATATATAATGCTACTTTTCCAGCTCTCACAGTCGCCCTGCAAACTACGGCAAGTCCTCCACTTATAAAGTCACCCAGCTGGCTCTCATGCCTAAGATAGAACTAGAACTCCCCATCTCCTGGTGAATGGCATAAAGTCAACCCAGTGCACACTAATCTCTTCTGGGAGAAAAAAATTAGATATATACAAGACATATGCAGCATATATTTGATTAGCCTTGACGTTCTGTCTCATGCATTAATGAAATGTCCCTTAGGAAAGGAACATTATTTTAAGAACTGCTAGGAAAATGTAGGATACTGGGCCAGAATTGTCGAGAAGAGGAAGATTATTATTATTATTATTATTATTATTATTATTATTATAATATCACCAATGGAAGGTTTTCAGTACCGGTAGTCCTGGACTTACGACCACAATTAAGCCCAAACTTCTTAAGTGAAACATCTGTCAAGTGAGTTTACCCCATTTTACGACCTTTCTTGCCACTGTTGCTAAGTGCCTCATGGCAGTTATTAAATTGGTAACGCGGATGTTAAGTGAAACCTGGTTTCGCCCTTGACATTTGCTCATCAGAAGGTCACCGAAGGGGGGGGGGAAATCACATGACCCTCCCAGATATCGCAAGTGTCATGAATACGAATAAACTGCCAAGTGCCTGGACTTTGATCGCAGGAGCACGGGGACGCGCCTACGGTCGTTAAGTGTGGAAAATGGCTGTCAAGTCCCTTTTTTTTCAGTGCTGTTGTAGCTTTGAACGGACCATCGTAAGCCAAGGTCTGCCTGCCACTGACTGCCTCTCGTCCACTTACATCTGAAGACGAGGATTCGAGCACGATGCCGAATCCTGAAACCGGCGGCTCCGTTTTCAAGGAGGCCTCAGCCTCTTCCACACTCAACCGGTCCAAATTCGCGGGTAACTTCCTGCTGTTCTCGCCGGGGCTGGGTTCCTGTTTCACAGCAAGGGGCTTGACAGTCTTTGGGGTCACTTTTTTCTTTTTATTCCTCTTCCTTGAGACTGTGGATTTCTGCAAGGCAGCCAGAGGAACCAGGGGCTGAGGTCGGTCCTGGGCAGCTGCTGAGAGAAGAAAAGAAAGAAAAAGAGGTCAGAAGCTTGCAAGGTTTTTCCTTTATGAAATGACAAATCTTTGCTCCCAATCTCTTCATCGCCAGAACCCCTCAAAACTCGTCTCCACCCAATGGAGTCCCACGGAGTCCCGGAAGGAAAGAAGGATGGGGAGATACAGGCCGTGACGGCTGCAAGCATCTCCATGCATCAAGGTAGTGAAAGATTGTCTAAAGCAGTGGTTTTTTTTTCAACCCAGGCCGGTTCTAAGATTGGCGGACTTCAACTCCCAAAATTCCCCAGCCAGAAGTCGGACACCAAGTCAAATTGTGCTGAGCTGCTTTGTGACTTTGGATGAACCTGGTGCAACCTTGGCAATTTTTAAGACTTGTGGACTTCAGCTCCTGGCTGGAGAATCCTGGGAGTTGAACTCAACGCGCCTTCCAAGTTGCCAAGTGATCTAAGGAAACCAACATGTCTTCTGTGGAACTGAAGGCAAGCAAAACTGATGAACAGTCAGAATTTGTGGTCACAATTCAAGGACTGCCACTGATAAATATACTTGGACAATAAAAATCAAAAATAAAAAATCCCACCCTTACTTTTCTTTAGTAAAAGTTTTCTTTGAGACCCCAAAGGTGCTTCCCACCCCCCCAAAAAGGCAGCCGGACTGTTTTTCCTTGAAGAAGTTTAGCTTCTTGCCCCAGAAGCTTCCTCAGTTCTTCAGTTCAGTTCAAATCAGAAGTGAATTAAGTTTCTTGGATGAGAAGCGAAACCTCTTCAAGGAAAAAAAACCAAGAAAGTCTAGCTGACTTTTGGAAAAGCAGCTTTGGGACAACGGGATGACAGAGAATCTCCATAATTATTAAGCAAAGTCATGAAGTTGTGTGTTTATGCAGATTCCCCATCATCCAAAGGTGCTTTTTTCCAAGAGACGACTGGACTGTCTTGTTTTTCTCTGAAGACGTTTCCCTTCCTATCCAAGAAGCTTCTTCAGCTCTGACTGGTTGGTTCTTGGACGAGGAGCAAAACATCTTCAAAGAAAATCAAGAAAGTCCACTTGACTTTTGGGAAAGCAACCATGGGACAACCCTGACCTGAAAGATGTCTTTCCAAAAAGTGCCTGGACTTTCTTGGTTTTTTTTCCTTGAAGACATTTTGCTTCTTGTCCCAGAAGCTTCTTCGGTTTCTCCATTGAGTTCAGATCAACTCAGAATTGAAGAAGCTTCTCAGATAAGAAGTGAAATGTCTTCAAAGAATAAGCCAGAAAGTCCAGTTGCCTCTTGTGGAGGGTGGGGGTGGGAAGCAACTTTGGGACAATTTCCATAGATGTTTCCTTTGAGGCCAACCCTGTAAAATGAGAGAGAGAGAGAGAGAGAGAGAGAGAGAGAGAGAGAGAGAGAAAGAGAGAGAGAGACTGAGAGTATCCCACACAGTTTATGTGTGGGGGTTCGAAAGACCGATTGTCCTACCAGCTTGGATCTGCATGATCTTCCTCATAGTTTTCAGCTCCTGAAGAATGGCCTGCAGAGCTGGCTGACAATTGCAAGTGCAACAGTTCGATCCGGAAGAGGAGGAGGAGGCGGCATTGGCGTTGGCCACCGGGATTTCTCCTGGGGGAAACAAAAGAAATCCACACCATTAGCCCCTCCTTCCGCTACGCATCGCCTCCACGCTGGGCTTCTTCCTGGGAAACGGTTGCTATTTGCAGCCGGCAAGCCGAAAACCCTGAAACCAAATCTGGGTGAGAGGCCTGGGCTGATTGCCTTCCTTTTTGCATTGTGTAAACGTGCAGAGGAGACCACAAAAAACGGCAACTCTGGCCAAAGCAGGCTGCCTTCACGTTGTGGAGCGGAGTTTGTGGGACCCCAACGGAAGTCGCAGCCACACCTCCTTTAGGGCTCCTCAGAGTACTACGCAATACAGGTGGTCCTTGACTTACCCAGGGTTCATTTAGCGACCGTTCGAAGGCACAACGCCACTGGAAAAAGGGACTGAGGACCTTTTTTCACCCTTACGACCGTTGCGATCCTATTGAGATGCTTGGCAACCGATTCATATTTATGACGGCTGCAGCGTCCTGGGGCCACGTAATCCCTTTTTGCGACCCTCTGATAAGTTCGGGCCGGGGGGTTGGACTAGATGACTAATAAGGTCCCTTCCAACTCTGATTATGTGTAATCAGTCAAGAGGGAGGAAGCCTGATTAGCTTAACAACGGTCTTACTAGCTTATCCACTGCAGTGACCCGCTTCAATGAATGCAGCGAGAGAATTCATAACATGGGACAAAACTCACTTAGAAACGGATATTCTGGGCTCCATCGTGGCCATATGTGGAGGACTCCCTGCATAAGACTAAGTGGTCTTGCTGTGTGGTCCTCCCCTAAGGACTGCACGGTTCCTGCTTAACCACGTTCGCAACGGCTGCTGCTACGGGGTGCAGTTACACAACATTTTTTTAGGACCCCTTAGCTGACCAATGGCGATTCACGGCTTCCTTTAGGATTGTAAGTAACCCCAAATTATCCGTACTGATTCTTCCTGCTCCTTAATATTCTGAGGGGGACGGTGGCCGGGTTTGTGCAAAGCCAAGTAGGCTGAAATTAATTATTTTTGTCATCTTTTTTCCCTGCGACAAATATAATGCATTTCTAATGAGGGTGTGCAGGTCCAAACACCTCCAAAGAGGGAAAAATAGTAATAAATGAAACGTTCGTTTTTCCCAGTGGGATACGGGAGAATTACATTATCATCGCCATTAGCATTGGCAAGAAACTACGCATGCAAATCTCCTTTATGTACAATAAATGGGGGTGGGTGGGAAAGAAAGAAAGAAAACTGCTGATATTTTAAGTCAAAAGCAGGGCTTGGTTAACATCATTCATATTTATCAACTTTAAATAATAATAATAATAATAATAATAATAATAATAATAATAATAATAATAATAATAATAATAATAATAATATTCTTTCTCTGGAAGAAGATTAGAGCAGGCTGCCTTAGAGCCACTTCACGTTGTGGGGTATCCAGTTTATCATTTATTTTAGGTCAATGAAAGGAACGCAGGAAGTCCTTGACTTAACAATAGCTCGTTTAGTGACCGTTCAAAGTTACAATGGCACTGAAAAAAAGGACACTTTTTCACACTTGTGACCGTTGCAGCCATTCCCTCAGGGTCATGGGATCCAAATTCAGACGGTGGAGAGCTGACTCGTAGTTAGGACGGTCCCTGGGGTCACGGGATCCCAGACTCACTTAACAACCTTGTGACTAATTTAACAACTTTGAATGATTCACTTAATGACCATATTACAAACTGAACGGCAGTGATTCATTAAATGACTCTGGCTGGAAAAGTCGTAAAATGGGGCAAAACTCACTTAGCAACATAAACGTTGGTCCCCATCGTGGCTGTACGTTGAAGTTCACCTGTATATTGATTTTTTTTTTAAAAAGGCACTGATACATGCAATTAGATCTTTAATTCAAGAAGAGAAAGAGAACTAATAAAGAGAAACCAATATAAACTGGACTCCGTCTTGCCCTTAGGGCCCTTCCAGTGGCGCCTGCCAGGATGGAGATTGTGAAGTTCAAAGTGGCAGCTGTGACTTGGCAAAGTTGGAAAAACTTTTTAATCTCCAGAGAAGGACCACTAGTGTCCTCAGAGCTCTCATCTCCAGCTTTTCAATGCACCATGATGAGGTTCATGCAACCTCCCCCTGGAGCATCCTATAATATTCCCTCTATCTTTGATCCTCATAGGTTGTTTCAGTCAACAAGGCACCCATCACCATCTTCTTTTAACAACCCCATAATTCCTTGTGGGGTGGAGTCTATCTGGGCAACTGAATGGAGCTAGCACAGTTTTTACTGGCCGGATGCCTTTCCTGTCACCAGTGCGGAGTTTTGTTCAGCAGATCTATTCTCATCGTGTCCAGAGAGAGAAACATCTGCCTCTACCTAGGATCGAACTCACAGACTCATGATTGTGAGGGAAGAGCGCCACCTCTAGGCCACCACACCACTCCCAGTCAACAAGTCAACTACAGGAGTACCATAATTTTTAATATTTTTTGTTTATGTTGATTTTTATTAATTGAGAATCATTTTTCACACTTATGATCGTCGCAGCATCCCCGCGGTCACATGATCAAAATTTAGATTGCTGGACAATTGACACATACTTATGACTTATCCCAGGGTCACGTGACCCCCTCTTGCGACTTCCCGATGAGCAAAGTCGGCGAGGAAGCTGGATTCACTTAACGACCAGGTGACTAACTTATCAACTGGAGCAATTTGCTTCCCAACCGTGGCGAATGAAGCTGTAAAACGGGGTGGGTGAATGGCTTGAACCCCTCGCTTAGCCACAGAAATTTGGGCTCCATTGTGGTCATAAGCCGAGGACTACCTGTCATGTAAGGGGGAAAAAAAAGCGTGGGAGTTTTGTCTTCCTTTGTGACCCAGGAACTCGAACATAATGAAACTCTGATCAATCGTGGTTTACAGTGTTGTGGCCGGCCAGCAGCTGATGAGCTGGTAGCAGAGTCAGAGAGTAGTGAGGAGTTTGGGGAGGAATCTGGGCCACGTCTGGAGGCTGAGGAAGACCTAGAGGAGGCTCTGCATCGGAGACAGGGATGGAGCCAGGGCAGGCTGGCAGTCAGCAGGTGCCTTTGGGTTTGGACGGCAGTGATGCGAGAGAGCTCCTGGAGGGCTACCAGAAGACAAGAACCATTGAGAAAACACTGAGCAGTAAGGCCACACCTGAGAGATGATTGGCCCCTCCCATAAAGACACAAAAGAGGAGCGAAGGGGATGTGAGCTTTTGCAGGAAGCAATTAATTCACCTGGTCGGTTCAAGCTCTGAAAAGTTCTGTTTGACTCTGTGCCAAGTTTGGCCTTGCCCTGCGTCGGACAATTAGTTCTCTGGCCGCATTCCAAGTGTGATAAGATGGGTGTTTATCAACATCCCCCTGAAAGACTGTTTGCCAAGCCTTGAAGGCTGTGAATGAACGTGATTCACAGCTGCGGAAATAAAAGAGGCTTTGCTGGGACTAAGATTGTGTGTTATGCTCGCTAAGGAAGCCTAGGTCAGAACATACAGGTCGAAAAACTTAAATCTATATCTCGTACCGTTTGTCCCCAGGGTTCTGGCCTGGTTCTGGAAAGAGGTTTTGGAGCGGGTGCCGTACTGCCCTGAATAGTGTCCGGTCTGGGGAGACAATTCGTTCCAGGAGCTGCTCTGCAATGGCTGGAGGTGGCCAGGGGTGTCCGCAGGAGGGTTCAGCCGGGGAGTCCAGGCCAGGTCCAAATCCTGGACTTCTTCCTTCAACTTTTCCCCTTCTTTCCCGACTCGCTGGTAGATCCGTCCCACGCTGTCGTTCAGCAATCTTCTCATCCCCGTAATCTGTTTTTTAATCTCTGGGCTTTCATCACCTAGAATCGAACAAAAAACACGACTGTAAATGGGGGAATACAATAACATTGCTCTACAGCAGAGGCGGTGTTCAGCCGGTTCTGACCGGTTTTGGAGAACCGGTAGTGGAAATGTTGAGTAGTTCAGAGAACCAGCATAAATCCCGCCTCTGACTGGCCCCGCCCCCATCTCTTCTCCGCCTCCCATTGAGTCCCAGCTGATGGGCTGGGTCTTCTTTGGTTGCCCTGCAGAGGAAAATGGAGCTGGAAAGCAGGTTAGTGGGGTGGGGGAGGAATGGGGATTTTGCAGTATATCCTTCCCCTGCCATGCCCACCAAGCCACGCCCATAGAACCGGTAGTAAAAAAAAAATTGAATTCCACCACTGCTCTACAGGCAGTCCTTGACTTACAACAGTTCGCTATTTTGACTTGGGACCTATTTGATCAATGGTTAGCTAACAAAAACAGAAGTTAGAAATATGGAGATATAAGAAAAGGAACAATGAAAAGTACGATGATGATGATAGAATGAATATCAATGTAATGAATATTGATGACTATTTACTAAAACTATCTGTACCCAGACAACACGCTGTTTAACCAAAAATGAAATTTTTATATGTTAGCAAATGAAAAACTTCATGCAAAAAAAAAAAAAAAAGAAGAAGAAGAAGTTCACTTAGTGACTGTCCAAAGTTACTACGGCCCGGAAAAAAGGGGGACCGAGGACCATTGGTAGAAGCGAACGTGGGCTTGGAAGCCATCCCGATCTAGAGAGTGAAAGACATATCCCAGGTAGCCTGCCTATTCAGCTGGTCCTTGACTTTTAACCACAACTCAGCCCGGCCTTGATCGCTAAGTGAGACAATTGTTAAAACGGGCAGAGTTTTGCCCCATTTTAAGACTTTGCTTGCCACTACTGCTAAATGAAACCTTGCAGTTGGTAAGTTAGCAACGACCTGGCTGTGAAGTGAATCCAGCTTCCCTGTCGATTCTGCTCATCAGACGGTCGCAAAAGTGGATCACGTGACCCCTCCAGGACACAAAGTTATCATAAATACCTGCCAGTTGCTACGAAGGTCATAAGTGTGAAAAATGGCCGTAAGTCATTTTTTCAGTGCCATTATAACTTCTAACAGTCATTAAACGAACTGTTGTTAACACGAGGATTACCTGTACGTCATGGTAAAAATGTCCTCGACTTATGACCAGTCCCCATTAGTGACCATTTGAAATTGCAAAATACCCCCCACCAAAAAAAGTTACCATATTATGACCCAGATTAGAAATTCTAATGGCCGATTCCCTACGGTCACATTTTGCGTCCTTAGTAATTGGCCCATATTTACACCAGTGTGAAGCATCTGGTGGTCAATTGGTCAAGTCGTTTACACCAAGGTGGGTGTTTATTCCTGCTTTCTGACAAAAAGCACCTGTTTGGACCAAGACCATAATTACGCACACGCTTATTTTAAAAACAAGTCTTGTTTTATTGCAACGCTGGGAATTGTTTTCATTCCCAGCTGGGAATGAATCTCAAACAGTTCCTTGAGATAAGCACTCACCTTTGTTTCCTGTGAAGTGCTGCCAAAAACAGAAGTGTCTAATAAACTAGGAGAAAAACCAACCGAAGTACAAAGAGCTTCAACAATGACTCTGAACCGATTGAACAACATTGCTTCCTGCAAAGGTTTTGTCATCTTGGCCTGACTTTTATACCTTATGGGAGGGGCCATCACCTCCAAGCCTTACTCCTGAGTTGCCCCTTTTGTCTCAGCTGCTCTCGCCTTCTAGCAGCTCTGTGCATAGGCACACTGGGAACAGGCTCCCCTTGTTCCTCTGCCTCGCTGCTGCCAGACTCCGAAGGCAGCACCCCACTCCCAGATGGTCCTGGCCCCATCCCTGCATCGGACACAGGACCCTCGTCGGAGTCCTCTCCAGACACCTGGACTGCTCCCCTTTCTTCCCCATTGTCCGACTCCGCTGCACTGGCTGCCGGCAAACCACAACAGCACCCCTTGTAGAAAAGGGCTGCACTGAAAGATGGTCTTAAAATTGGATCAGTCATGTGACGAGCCGCTTAACAATGAGCGCAATTTACGATCGTAATTCTGGGCTGAATGACGGTTGTTAAGTCGAGGACTCTCTGGATGCAAATTTGAAGACCCTTCCCTGCAATTTATTCTCTGCCGTATTTCCAGCTGTCAAGAAAACCAGATTCCTTTCTTGAAAGAGACAAACCGCCATCTTGTTGCAAGAACTGACAAAGATCTCTCTGTGCTTGTATTTTTAGTTAAAATTAAGAAAATATGGGTATTGTTTTGCAGAAGACTCAGCGGTAACTGGATAGGTAGCAGGCGTGTTACATCCGATGAGGAGGTAAAGCAAATTTAAAAGAAAACCACATTTTATTTAATGTCCAGAACGCAGCATCCATCCAAGGCCTTTGATGCATGAATGCAAAAAGAAAAGGAGAAAAAAAAAAGCCAGCTACAAAATGGCCCATTTTAAAACAATTACGTACCCGGTCTCATTTAAGTATTAATTTTATTTATGATCATACTTATTTCATTCTGCGTCTCTTGCATGTTTGCAGCCAAGGGTTGCTGTTTTGCCTGCTGGGGCATGGAAATACATTTCATTAGCGGGAAGCAAACTCACGGCAAGAAACCATCAAGCATTTTAAGCATGAGCGGAAATGGATATTGAAATCCAGACGCCGTCGTACAAGATGGATTTCCCCCGCCAAAATCTCTCCTGGGTGAAAAGCATCGTCCATAAAATGACACCTCCTCAATCCGATGGACTATTTTAATACCTTTTTTTTTAGTCTGGACCCAAATACAGGGCAGACCACAAGGGAGCCCAAAATTTGTGTCCCTAAGCGAGTTTTGCCCCATTTAAACCACTTTTCTTGCCATGTTTGTTAAGTGAATCACTGCTGTTGTTAAATTAGTAACCCAGTCGTTAAGTGAATCTGGCTTCCCCTTTGACTTTGCATGCAAGAAGGTCGCAAAAGGGGATCATGTGACCCCCAGGGACGCAATAAATCATCGTAAATATGAGTCAGTTGACCAACGTCTGAATTTGACCACGGGGACAGCTGCTATGGTCGTAAGTGTGAAAATCGGCCCTAAGTTACTTTTTTCAGTGGCGTTGCAACTTTGAATGGTCCCTAAGTGAACTGTGGTTAAGTCCAGGACGTCCTTAAATATTTTGCGAAGATACAAGCAGGAGAGCAAAAGTAAAAGGCTCTTGTTATCCAAACGAATCTCTCCCCCCCTTTTTTAAAAAATCAGGGCAGGAACAATTTTTTTTCCTCCTGACCTTATTATTTTCCCTTCAGTATATATATATACAGATAGATAGAGAGATAGATAGAGACATTAGATAGATGGATGGATGGATGGATGGATGGATGGATGGATGGATGGATAGATAGATAGATAGATAGATAGATAGATAGATAGATAGATAGATAGATAGATAGAAAGAGATTAGATAGATAGAGATAGAGATAAATAGGGAGAGAGAGAGAGAGATTAGAAGATAGATAGAGATTAAATAGAGATATTGGATAGAGAGAGAGAGAGAGAGAGATTAGATAGAGATATATAGATTAGATAGGTAGATAGAGATATGTATAAATAAAGAGATTAGATACATAGAGATAGAGATAAATAGGGAGAGAGAGAGAGAGATTAGAAAATAGAGATTAAATAGAGAGAGAGATTAGAGAGAGAGAGAGAGATTAGATAGAGATATATAGATTCGAGAGAGAAAGAGAAATAAAGAGATTAGAGAGATAACGATAGAGATAAATAGGGAGAGATAGAGAGAGAGATTAGAAGATGGAGAGATTAAATAGAGAGCGAGATTAGATAGATACATTGGTAGGTAGGTAGGTAGGTAGGTAGGTAGGTAGATTAGATAGATAGGTAGGTAGGTAGGTAGATAGATAGATAGATAGATAGATAGATAGATAGATAGATAGATTAGATAGATAAAGAGACAGATAGATAGATAGATAGATAGATGAGAGAGAGAGAGAGAGAGAGAGAGATAAATAGGGAATTAGAAGATTCTAATTCTAGATATAAATAGGGAATTAGATAGATTAGAAGATAGAGAGAGAGATTAAATAGAGAGAGAGATATTAGAAAGAAAGAAAGAAAGAAAGAAAGAAAGAGATAGATAGATAGATTAGATAGAGATAAATAGGGAGAAAGAGAGAGAGAGTAGAGAGATTAAATAGAGAGATTAGATAGATAGATAGATAGATAGATAGATAGATAGATAGATAGATAGACAGATAGATAGATAGACAGAGAGAGATAAAATAGGGAGAGAGAAAGAGAGAGATTAGAAGATAGAGAGATTAAATAGAGAGAGATTAGATAGATAGAGATAGGGAGCTAGAGAGATTAGAAGATAGAGAGAGCAGAGATAGATAGATAGATGGGATAGATAGATAGATAGATAGATATAAATAGGGAGAGATAGAGAGAGATTAGAAAATAGAGATTAAATAAAGAGGGAGAGAGATTAGACAGACAGACAGACAGAGATATAAAATAGGGAGAGATAGAGAGAGATTAGAAGATAGAGAGAGATTAGATAGAGATAAATAGGGAGATAGAGAGATTAGAAGATAGAGAGAGATTAAATAGAGAGAGAGAGAGATATATAGAGATAAATAGGGAGAGATAGAGAGAGATTAGAAGATAGAGAGAGATTAAATAGAGAGAGAGAAATTAGATAGATAGATAGATAGATAGATAGATAGATAGGAGAGCTAATGATAGATAGATAGATAGATAGATAGATAGATAGATAGATAGATATAGAGATAAATAGGGAGAGATAGAGATTAGAAGATAGAGAGATTAAATAAAGAGGGAGAGAGATTAGACAGACAGACAGAAAGAGATATAAAATAGGGAGAGATAGAGAGATTAGAAGATAGAGAGATTAAATAGAGAGAGAGATTAGAT
This sequence comes from Emydocephalus ijimae, assembly GCA_004319985.1. Classification (NCBI taxonomy): domain Eukaryota; kingdom Metazoa; phylum Chordata; class Lepidosauria; order Squamata; family Elapidae; genus Emydocephalus; species Emydocephalus ijimae. The sequence goes on along the minus strand of BHEV01064695.1, from coordinate 21,848 downwards.
AGAGATAAATAGGGAGATAGAGAGATTAGAAGATAGAGAGAGATTAAATAGAGAGAGAGATAGATAGATATAGAGATAAATAGGGAGAGATAGAGAGAGATTAGAAGAGAGAGAGAAATTAGATAGATAGATAGATAGATAGATAGATAGATAGATAGATAGATGGATGGATGGATGGATGGATGGATGGATGGATGGATGGATAGATAGATAGATAGATAGATAGATAGATAGATAGATATAGAGATAAATAGGGAGAGATAGAGATTAGAAGATAGAGAGATTAAATAAAGAGGGAGAGAGATTAGACAGACAGTCAGACAGAGATTATATAGAGATATATAGATTAGAGAGAAAGAGAGAGAGACAGATAAATAGATTAGATATAGAGATAGAGATAAATAGGGAGAGATACAGAGAGAGATTAGAAGACAGAGATTAAATAGAGAGAGATTAGATATAGATAGATAGATAGATAGATAGATAGATAGATAGATAGATATAAATAAGGATAGAGAGAGATTAGAAGATAGATAGAGAGATTAAATAGAGAGAGAGATTATATATATATAGAGAGAGAGAGATTAGAAGATAGAGAGAGATTAAATAGAGAGAGAGAGTAGATAGATATAGAGATAAATAGGGAGAGATAGAGATTAGAAGATAGAGAGATTAAATAGAGAGAGATTAGATAGATAGATAGATAGATGGGTAGATAGATAGAGAGAGAGAGATTAGATAGAGATATATAGATTAGATAGAGAGATATAGAGATTAGATAGAGATGGGATAAGGGAGAGATAGAGAGAGAGATTAGATAGAGATAGATAGATTAGATAGATAGATTAGATAGATTGATAGATAAAGAGATAAAGAGATTAGATAGAAAGAGACAGAGGTAAATAGGGAGAGATAGAGAGAGATTAGAAGATAGATAGAGAGATTAAATAGAGAGAGAAATTAGATATAGATAGATAGATAGATAGATAGATAGATAGATAGAGATAAATAGGGAGATAGAGAGAGAGATTAGATAGAGAGATTAGAGATAGATAGATAGATAGATAGATAGATAGATATAAATAGGGAGAGAGAGAGAGAGAGAGAGAGAAAGAGAGAGAGGGAGAGAGATTGACCTCAATCTCATGGCGGTGGAGCTTTTAAATTCAAAATGGCAAGAGTATTTTTTGGAGAAGGGTGTGTGTGTGTGGAATTGGCAGGTGACACAGTCATCAAGTTCATGCCCATCCAAGTACAGGCCGTTCTCAACTTACCACATTTTGTTTAGTGACCAAAGTTACAAGACCCCTGAAAAAAGCAACCCTGGACCGTTTTTCACACTTATGACCATTGCAGCATCCCCCCCGTGGTCACGTGATCCAAATTCAGATGTTTGGCAACTGACTCGCCTTTCGGATGGTCGCAATGCCCTCCCCTGGGGTTCACATGATCCTTCTGGAGACCTTCTGACTTGTGATTCATTTAACGGCCTCATTACCCACTTAACAACTGCGGCAAGGAAGGTCGTAAAACGAGGCAAACTCACTTGAGAAATGTCTCGCTTAGCAAGGGACGTTCTGGGCTCCATGGCAGTCGTAGGTCAAGCACTCCCTGCTCAAAATAGGGCCAGGAAACTTACAAGACACTTGGACTGTTTGCTCAGCCCTTACAGCCGTTCTGCTCTGGGTCATATGGGCAGGACAAAAAGCCACGGGTGGAAACTCATCCAGGAGAGAGGCGGCCTAGAACTGAGGAGGAATTTCCTGACAGGGAAGACAATTCATCAGGGGAACAACTTGCCTCCAGAAGCTGTGAATCCTCCAACACTGGAAGTTTTAGTTTCGTTTACTTTCCTTTATTGTCACTGCACCTCGCACAACGAAATCAAACACCGTCTTCAGTGCACATCATGACCATGAAAATAAACACAAACACACATCCTTCACCCTCCACACATGGAACCAAAAACCCCGACACCACACCAACACTGCGTTATATAGCAGAATTCAAGAGAGTTCCTGTCCTGGGATAGAAGCTGTTTTTCAGCCTATTTGTCCTTGTTGTTATTATCCTGCACCAGCTGCCAGATGGTAATAGTTCAAAAAATAAAAAAAAGGGTTCCCAGGATGAGATGGATCTTTGAGGATGATCTTTTTTTAAGAAGAAATTGAACAACACTTTGTCTGAAGTGGTGGAGGGTTTCCTGCCTAGGCCGGGGGTTGGACTAGAAGACCTCCAAGGTCCCTTCCAACTCTGCTATTCTCTTCTCTTCTGTGACCAAGAAAGGACTTAGAAAGGGGGATTCAGCCCCATCCTTGACCCCCCAAGAGACACACTGGGAGAATCTGGTGGTGGTTTTTTTTCCCCCTCCCATAGCTCCCAGTTGGAAAATTCAAAATCCGTCTTTCTTTTTTTTTGCCCCTCAAAACTGCTCCCTGGATTAAAAGCCATTCCCAGATTAGACAACCTGAATGCAAACAGCTCGGCTGCACTGAAAAAAAAAAAAAAAGGCAACCCATCAGTCGTGTAAGTGTCAGCACAAAAGCAAATATTTGCCTTGCTCAGCCTGAAGAGCAAAGACGGAGAATTCGGCGGAATTGCTAAGCCGTGTAGAAAAACACAAGAAGGATGTATTGACTTCCTCTTTCGTTTTCATTTATGTTGCCTTGGCACTTAGACTTCTGCGTTCCTCTTCCCTCTGAAAATACCAGCCATCACCAGGCACATAGAGTAACATCTCCTGCTCGAGGAGAAGGACATGATCGAAGTAAATATATATTCACAGCCAGTGTAAATGATGAGTAAAACTTCTATGGGAGTATCGCAGTCGTTTCCTCATTGGATGTCCAGGTGATGGTGTGACATGATAGCAGTCTTCCAATATTTGAGGGGCTGCCCCAGTGAAGACTGGCCAACCTCTTCTCCAAAGCCCCTGAAGGCAGGACAAGAAGCAATGGATGGATACTAAGGATGGAAACTAACCAAGGAGAGAACAACCTGGAATTAAGGAGAAACTTTCTAACAGTGAGGACAATTAACCAGTGGAACTGCTTCCCTCCAGAAGTTGTGGCTGCTCCATCACTGGAGGTTTTCAAGAAAAGATTGGACAACCATTTGTTTGGAATGATATAGAGTTTCCTGCTTGATCAGGGGGTTGGAAGACCTCCAAGGTTCCTTTCAACTCTGTTATTCTGTTCTAGCAAATGCATGCTGGGAAGTCTTACAATTTTGGAAATAGCAGCTTTAAACCTGAATGGTGCACTTCTATTTGCTTGGCTTATTCCGATGGATTTATTGCCATATTTATAGTCTTAGCAACCCCAGTGGAATAATCAATTAAGAGCGGCCTATCGACGCATTGCAAAACCTACTCACCCAATGATTTGGGTGGCCATGGACTATGCCAGCAGCCCTCGACGCAACTGAGCTCCCATCGCTAAGCAAGACAGTTGTTGTGGGTTTTACCACCTTTCTTGCCACGGTTGCTAAGGGAACCTCAGTTCCTCATTGACTTGGCTTGTCAGAGGGAAGCAAAAAGCGACCGCATGACCCCTGTCATAAATATGAGTCAGTTGCCACGATCTTGTGACCATGGAGATGCTGCAACGGTCATAAGTGTGAAAAATGGTCTTAAGTTCCTTTTTTCCCAGTGCCGTTGTCACTTCCACCGGTCACTAAATGAACTGTTGTAAGCCAAGGACTGCCTGCAATGAAGGCAGGACAAAAAATGTAATAAATAGAACATCCCGTTAAGGGTTTATAAAAGCAAACGGTACTTTTACGGACAGCCGAATCCCTTGTAAGTTTAAACGCCCGAGAACCGTTTCCAAAGAATTAGGAAGGGAAGAGTGGAAATCAGAGCAGTCCAAGAGAAAAGGGAAGGTTGACTCAAGCCGTCACACTGGGCCCCGTTTAGGCTGTCGTGAAGAAGTGTCACCATACTTTAGAAAGAAAAAACTTTCATAGGTGGTGGTTGTGCCCCAAGGGTAGAAAATGTTGGAATAAAATTAGAATCTGGCTACAAGAAATAACGAATGAAAAAATAGCACTTCAACCGGAAATGTTCTTACTAGAAATAATTAGAGGTGAATATTAAAAAAAAAGGAAATTGAATATCTTATAATACACATTCTGACAGCAGCGAGATTAGCCTACGCTCAAAATTGGAAATTGGAGGATAATCCCACAGATACTGTGTTGAATAAAAAAATTATGGACTGTGTGGAAATGAATATGCTTACAATGGAGTTACAAGAGAAAGAAAAAAAGAATTTTATACGGTCTGGGAGAAATTGTATGAGAGCAGGAATAACAAATAAAGTATAAGATAAATAAAAATAATGTAGAGATGTAGATATGAATAAGGGAAGATGGGGAAAACTGATGTTACAACAAATTGTAAAAATTATAAACATGATTTGCGTTTTTTCTAAAAAAAATGTAAAACTTTAATAAAAAATATTTAAAAAAAAAACCACAAAGAAAAACAGGCGTCGCATTAAAAAGGAGGCAGGAGAAAATCAAGGTGGAAACAGAATTAATAATTTTGCAGATTCACTGTGGTAGGTGGTTTTCAAACCACTTTCCCAAAGGCGAAGAAGATTAGGGTCAAACAGTTCTCCCGTCCAGCTGAAGTGCCCAAAAAGCTTTGAGTCAGATAACAGATAATCAGAGTTGGAAGGGACCTTATAGGTCATCTAGTCCAACCCCTCCACCCAAGCGGGAGACCCTACACCATTTCTGACAAATGGCAGTCCAATCTCTTCTTGAAAGCCTCAAGTGATGGCACTCCCACAACTTCTGAGGGCAAGTTGAGTCAACTCCGATTCTTAAGAAAAAAGACATGCTTGGGGAAAAAATGCCAAAGGTATTTTCAAGTGTCCAGCCAGCCTCCCCCGCCCTCTTCTCATGTCCTTGGCAGAGCAGGGAAGGATTCAAAACCATGTAAACAGTCAGGAAGCCTTCCCGACTATTTAGAAGACGGGTGGCTTCTCCAAGCCAGCTTAGTTCCATGTTCCAACAGATCAGGCCATTATCAGAAGGACACAACTTGCTTCCTAAGCAACAAGGATTGCCACTGTGATTGTACCAGATTGCAAAGACACAAGGGAGCAGTCAGATGAGGGGACCCGAACACAGAGGTGGGATTCAGCTGGTTCTGACCAGTTCTGGAGAACCGGTAGCGGAAATGTGGAGTAGTTTGGAGAACCAGCAAATCCCGCCTCTGACTGGTCCCACCAACCCCATCTCTTCTCTGCCTCCCATCGAGTCCCAGCTGGTCGGCTGGGTCTCCTTTGGTTGCCCTGCCCAGGAGAACGGAGCTGGAAAGCAGGTTAGTGGGGTGGGGAGGGAAGGGGGATTTTGCAGTATATCCTTCCCCTGCCACGCCCACCAAGCCACACCCACAAGAACTGGTAGTAAAAACATTTGCATCCCACAACTGCCCAAACTCATTGGTAGCCTCCTATGACAGTGAACAAGGACATACATTCAATTTTGCAGCTACTAAGATTGTCGGATGATCAGGGACAAAAACAGCCAGGGAAGTCATTGAAACCCGGGGAACATGCCTCTCATCAATCAACAGCAGGGCTGATTTACTACCAGTTTATCAAGTACTTAGGAGGTGAGGAACAGGCAGCCATCCACACCCCAATCCACAACTAAAAAGCCACACACAACCAGGCACCACATAAAGGCCACTCGTAGAATAGCCTGAAACGCACGCACACTCCGCTAGAGAGAAGATCCCTGGCACAAGTCTGAAAGCTTGGAAGACCAAAACTCCGGTCCCGAAGTCCAACCCAGGTCGGATCCAGCAAAACAAAGTTGGTTTGTTCCAGACAATGATTGAAACTTGGTTGTTCTTGCACCAGTGATTAATGTGGAAGAAGTGAAAAGGAGGAGAAAATATCTCTTTAAAGAGCAGCAATTTCAGTGCTTTGGAACATCAGTCAGTCCAGAATCATTTTAGTGGAATTAAATTAATTATCCTGGGACCACTAGATTCGCCTTCATCCACAAACTATTCGTGCTTAAGATCTATTGAAATCCCAACCATCCGTTTAGTGACTTTTCGAAGTTAGTAGATCACTAGAAAGGTTGGGCTGTACTGAGGCCAAAATTTAGATTGCCAAGCGAGACAGTGGTTAAGTGAGTTTTGTTTTACATTTTACGACCTTTCTGGCCACCATTGTTAAGTGTATTGGTGCAGTTGCTAATAATCCGGTCATTAAGTGAATCCGGCTTCCCCGTGGACTTTGCTTGTCAGAAGGTCGCAAAAGGGGATCACATGACCCCAGGACATGGTGACCGTCGTAAATAGGAGTCAATGGCCAAGCGTCCAAATTTGACCACGGGAAAGCTGCAACGGTCGTAAGTGTGAACCACGGTCCGAAGTCATTTTTTTCCAGTGCCGTCGTAACTTCAAATGGTCACTAAACGAACTGAGTCGAGAACTACTTATCCTTGAGTAGACAACCGCAGTATGCACACTCTAGAGATCTAACTTTTTCTTTTCCTGATGACGGCTAACAACGTCACTGTGTACTTTGAGGCTGCCTCCTCCTATCCATCATTATGAGCAAATCGCTGGCGGATTTAACAGGGCTGGTTTCTGAATCGACACGAAGGAATTTGGCTCAAGATCCAGATGGATATCGACAGACTCGAACCCTGGGTCGTATCTAACAAAATGAAATTCAATGCAGACAAAAGTCACTTAGACAAGAAAAACCCAAAGTACACATATAGACTGGGTGAAACCAGGCTCAATAGCAGTAACTGTGAGAGGGATCTTGGAGTCTTAGTGGACAACCAGCTAGATATGAGCCAGCAGTATGCAGCAGCAGCCAAAAAAGCCAATGCAATCCTAACTTGCATTAACAGAAGGATACAATCAAGATCAAGGGAGGTACTAATACCACTCTAGAAAAGATTTAGTAAGACCACACCTAGAGTCTTGCATCGTTTTGGTCACCAGACTATAAAAAAGAGTGCAGAGAAGAGCAACCAGGAGGATTAGGGGATGGCTGGAGGCTAAAACATATGAAGAACGATTACAGGAACTGGGACTGGCTAGTCTAGGGAAGAGAAGGACCAGGGGAGACAGGAGAGCAGCCTTCCAATATTTGAGGGGCTGCCGCAGAGAGGAGGAAGGGGTCAAGCTATTCTCTAAGGCACCCGAAGGCCAGAGAAGGAATAATGGATGGAAACTGACCAAGGAGAAATTCAACCTGGAAATAAGGAGAAACTTTCTGACAGTGAGAACAATCAACCGATGGAACAGAAGTTGCCTTCAGAAGTTGTGGGAGTGCCATCACTTGAGACTTTCAAGAAGATATGACTGCCATCTGTCAGAAATGGTGTGGGGTCTCCCTCTTGGACTAGATGACCTACAAAGTCCCTTCCAACTCTGATTATCTGTTAAGCAAGAGTTGTTTTATCCAGCCCTGGTTTGTTTTATACACAGCTTCCCTGCAGGAGAAAACGAAATTATGGCCTGGCAAAGTCCAATGCATTAAGACATAAATGTTGTAAAACACAAAACACCTGTGCTGCAGCACACCTGGCTCCCATTTTATACCCGCAATAACCGTACATTTTTCAGCAGTTCTTGAAATAAAATGCCCACTAAGGGCTGCTCACTGCCTAGCGTTGTATTTTGCGAAACCCGAAACCTTTTCACTGTCAATTGCACAGATCTCACACAATTTGTACACCAGAACCACCTAATGATTTTCCCGTAAGAACCTTTAAAAAAAAAGACTCTGAATCCTAAGTTAAAAACCATTGCAAAATAGTATTTACAGGTAGTTGTCAACTTATGACCACAATTGAGCCCAAAATTTATGTCGCAAAGTGAATAAAGGTCCCTTCCAACTCTGTTATTCTATTCGATTTTATTCTATTCCTATTCTATTTTGTTCTGTTCTATTCTGTTTTCTATTCCATTTCATTCTACATTTTCTATTCTATTCTATTCTATTCTATTCTATTCTATTCTACTCTATCTACTCTACCCTATCCTGTTTTCTATTCTATTCCATTTCATTCCACCTTTTCTATTCTATTCTATTCTATTCTATTCTACTCTCTCTCTTCTCTACTTTTCTCTTCTATTCCATATTTCTCTTCTGTTCTATTTTATTCCATATTTCTATCCTCTCCTCTCCTATTAACTTAACAGTGATTCACTTAACAAAGGTGGCAAGAAAGGTTGTAGAATGGAACAAAATTCACTAACAACTGTCTTGTTTAGCAACAGGAATTTTGGGCTCAATTGCGGTCATGGGTCCAGGGTTGCCCATATAATATTTCTAATATTTTTCTTCATCCCTTTCGGATGCCTGACTGAATGTAATTTTTTTTCTGCTTCATGAGAAATAAGCAGCAGGGGAAGGAAGATTGCATGGAGACAACACATTAAATCCCTTTGATGGCCATGGCAAAAGAAATCAAACAAAGAGCGACTTCTTGGAAATTGAATTCCTGTTCTCCAGATGTCAAAGACGTAACGCCCTCAATTACACCGACTTCTGCTAAGTGAAGCACGCCGGCAGATATGCAAAATAAATACGGGTTAAGCAAAGAGCTGCAAAATGCACACTCAGCGTTGGTTTTCCAGGTGACTGACAATTAGCACCATTTGCATCTTACATTTGAACGATTTTTTTTTAAAAAAGCAAATGTTGCTAAAAGATATGCCGGCGAGCTGCCCCACCAAATAATGATAAGAATAATAATAACGCCAAGCCTTTGGAAAGGACTGGCTATTGAAGAGCAGCAAATGTTTCTGGTTGTGCAGATCCACATTGTCACTCACACTCACACACACACACACACACATACGTCGTTCGCTCTGCCCCAACATAATGCTTGGAAATTAAACCCCATGACAACATACCTAAATAAAGTGTTTGTATTTCTTTGGCATTGCCGTTCACATCGTTGCTGTAATCTGGGATCTTGTAAACCTCCGGATGATAATCTGCAATTTTAAAAATAAATAAAAGAAGTAAGGAAGCTGTTGTGGTTCGCCGGCAGACAGCAGTGGAATTGGACAGTGGGGAAGAATGAGGACCAGTCCGGGAATCTGGAGAGGAGTCAGACAAGGGTCCTGCATCTAATGCAGAAATGGGGCCAGGACCATCTGGGAGTTATGTGCTGACTTTGGAGCCTTCGGAATCTGACAGCAGCAAGGCAGAGGAACAGAGGGAGCCTGTTCCTAGGGCATATGTGTGTAGAGCTGCCAGAAGACGAGTCCAGCTGAAACAAAAGGGGCCACTCGGGAGTAAGGCTGGGAGGTGATGGCCCCTCCCATAAAATATAAAAGTCAGGCCAAGATGACGAAACCTTTGCAGGAAGCAAAGTTGTTCAATCGGTTCCAAGTCATCTTTGAAGCTCTGTGTACTTCGATTGGTTTCTTTTATAGTTAATTGGATACTTCTGTTTTTGGCAGCATGCCACAGAACTGAAAGGTGTGTGCTTATCTTGGGGAACTGTTTGAGATTAGTTCTGGCTGGGAATGAAAACAATTCCCAGCATTGCAGTAAAATAGGTTTTGCTTTTAAAATAAGTTTGTGATTAATTACAATTTACAAAGCCTGGGTCAGAACAGGAAGTAACTCAGAACAAGGGAGGTAGGGAATTAAATGAACGTCGAGCGCATGACTGGATAGGTGTCTCATAAGTTACTGACGCATCTGGTCAAATTGGGGGTGCAAATTGGGGGAGAAACACACCAAAGCAGCAATAAAAGGAGGGAGTTCTTGACTTACAACATTTCATTTAGTGACCATTCAAAGTTACAATGGCATTGAAAAAAATGACAACTTATGAACATTTTTCACACTTATGGCTGTTGCAACATCCCCACGATCAGGTGAGCAAAATCCAGATGCTTGGCAACTGCTTCATATTTATAACAGTTGCAATGTCTCAGGGTCAAAGTCAATGGGGAAGTCGGGATTCATTTAACGACCGTGTTGCTCATTAACTGCAGGGATCCACTTAACAATGGTAAGAAGAAGGATCCCAAAATGTGGCAAAACTCAACTTAACAAATGTCTCACTTAGCAATGGAAACTTCAGGCTCAGCTGTGGTCGTAAGTCGAGGACGACCTATATCACAGAAGCTACGGGCGCATTTTATTTGATGCAAGAAAAACACGCAGGGTGGCAGTTCTCCTTAGAAATGAAAATAAAACCTTTGACTCATGTTAACCAAAATACCTAAAGTATTTCTTCCACCAGCTTCAAGGGATGCTCTGCTCATTTGCACAGTAAATTAACACCCCAGTTGCCAACTCTTGAGATCTTGCCTTCACAATTTGGAGAACACGAAGCTACGACTTAGAATGACAGAGTGGGAAGGGGCCATTTGAGGTCTTCTAGTCCAACCCCCTGTTCAGGCAGGAGACCCTATAGCATTCCAGACAAGTGGCTGTCCAATTTCTTCTTGAGAACCTCCAGTGATGGAGCAGCCACGACTTCTGAACCCAAATTGTGCCATTGATTTAATTGTTCTCACTGTGAGGAAATTTCTCCTTAGTTCTAGGTTGCTTCTCTCCTTGATCAGTTTCCATCCATTACTTCTTGTTCTTCCATCTGGTGCTTTGGAAAATAAGCTGACCTTTTTTTTGGGGGGGGGGCAGCCCCTCAAATATGAGAAGTCAGCTCTCCTGTCACCCCTGGTCCTTCTCTTCACTAGACTAGACATTCCTGCAACCGCTCTCCGTATGAAAAGTTTGCCGGGCTTATTAAAGACCAGCGGAGATCTGCACACCTCTCTTTGCAATAAAACTCAGTGGGAGTCCCAAAGAATCTCTTTGCCTATTTAAAAAAATTTTTTGGAAAGGCTGCCAACGAGCCTCCAGCTTGTCAGTGGAAATTAACAGCAATCTCCAATAAAACTCCACACAGAAGGGCAAAGTCAAGGCTTCCTTTCCACTGAAGGAAAAGTTACTCGGTTTACTGTTAATTAAATGGGATAATTAACAGTAACGTGCACTTGAGACAAAGGAGAATTATGCCCCTACTTTGGAATGTTGTTTCTGGTTGCAGGGGTTACGTTTAAACTTTCAGCGTTTTTAAAAGATGCAGGATCTGCAAAATATCTAGTGCATCTCTTGGAAGTCCAATTGCACGACAGAATTATACAATTATATTTTAAAATAGAGAATACTATTTTTAAATGGGAGGGACCTCGGGTAGCAGTTCTCTTTGGATAAGTTGTATGGACAGCAAGTCGGAGAAGACGATTAAAAACTCTCTCTTACTTTAGTCTAGTTTACTTTCCTTTATTGTCATTGCACCCCGTACAACGAAATCAAACACCATCTTCAGTGCGCATCATGACTATGAAAATAAACACAAAGACACATCCTTCACCCTCCACACATTGAACCAAAAACCCCAGACACCGCACCAACACTGCGTTATATAGCAGAATTCAATTGAGTTATTGCCTTGGGATAGAAGCTGTTTTTCAGCCTATTTGGCCTTGTTTTTATTATCCTGAGTCTCTCGATGCCTGTCAAAATCCCTGTGCTTCTCTAGGAATCTGGCTTAGGGAATAAAGACAGTCAGATAACAGATAACCAGAGTTGGAAGGGACCTTGTAGGTCATCTAGTCCAACCCCCAGCCCAAGCAGGAGATCCTGCACCATTTCTGACAGATGTCAGTCCAATCTCTTCTTGAAAGTCTCAAGTGATGAAGCTCCCACAACTTCTGAAGGCAACTTCTGTTTCATGGGTTGATAGTTCTCACTGTCAGAAAGTTTCTCCTTATTTTCAGGATGAATCTCTCCTTGATCAGTTGATCAGGATGAATCTCTCCTTGATCCATTGTTCCTTGTCTGGCCTTTGGGTGCTTTGGAAAATAGCTTGACCCCCTTTTCTCTGTTGCAGCCCCTCCTCAAACATTGGAAGACTCTTATGCTGTCTCCCCTGGTCCTGCTCTTCACTAGACATGCAATGGTTCATTAAGTGACCAAAGTTACGACGGCACTGAAAAAAGCGACTTATGACTGTTTTTTTCACTTATGACCGTTGCAGCCTCCCCCTGGTCCCACGATCAATATTCAGAGGCTTGGCAGCCAATTCATATTTAGGAGGGTCGCTGTCTCCTGGGGTTGGTTACGTGATTCCCTTTTGTGACCTTCGGACAAGCAAAGCCGGATTCACTTAACAACCAGGGGACTAATTTTAATAACTGCAGGGATTCATTTAACCATAGTGGCGAGAAAGGTGGTAAAACAGGGGGCAAAACCTCCCCCAGCAAATGTCCCACTTAGCAACGGAAATCTTGGGCTTGGATGATAGGCCAAGGGCTCCCTGTACCCATTTTTTACGACCACTTTTTATCACGATTAAATCTCGGTCACACTCAGGATGCCTAGCACTGTTATCATCCCTCTTTTCATTTGCATTTGACGTATCCAAAACCTGAACCATGTAGACAGTCCTCGACTGACAAACAGTTCATTTAGTGACCGTTCAAAGTGACAATGGTCCTGAAAAAAGGGAGTTACGGCCATTTTCCACCCTTAGGACCACCGCAACATCCCCTAGTTCGCGTTCGAATACTTGGCACGTGGTTCGTATTTACGATGGTCGCAGGCATCCCCCGGGGCCACGCAATCCCTTTAAAACCTTCAGACAAACCAAGTCAAGAAAGGAAGTCAGATTCACTTAATGACCATGTGGCTCACTTAACAACGACAGCGCATTTCACTTTGGAAATGTGGTGTCGTGCCCCTGTTGGAGGCTATCTCTGAGGGAGAGGAGGAACAGCCAACAAGGAGTGGAAACGTGGCTCCGGAGGTTGTGGAGGAGGCTGAGGAAGGGCAGAGGCCGGCTGGGCAGTCAGAGGAGGACCCAGGCTCATCCCCTCTCCATCCTAGGGCACACAGGGAGGAGAGGATAAGGGAGACACGTGGTCTACTGGGGAGGAGAGGGCCTTGATCCTCTTCATGGGCTGCAGCTGTGACAACTGAATAAGAGTATGGACAGGCATACGGGCGAACGCTGGAAACAAAGCGTGTAAATATCTCTAGTTTATAGTTCCTCTCTGAGTTTGGCGTCCTTCCGAGTGTGTGTTATCTGTGGACGTCCTCCAGCCCTTATCTTGCCTGGTTTGTGTTGCCTTTTTCCTTCTTCTTGTAACTGTTTGTGTGGGAGTTTTTTGTCTTCTGTCAAAGATATTCGGAGCTTGGAAGCAAAGAGAAGGAATAAAAGGGGCTTCACCTGTTTTCTGTGATTGTGTTTGTTGGGCCATCACACGTGGCGAGAAAAGTCATGAAATCACTTCACAAATTTCTTGCTGAGCAACATACACCGTGGTTGTAAATTGAGGACCAGTTGCCCTGCCTTCTGGAAAGCACTCGTTTTGCTTTTATTTTATTGGGGTTAGGCGGCATTTAGAAACCCCTTGTAAATCGCAAAGCCAGCAGGAGAAATCAGGACCTTAAATTGGAGCAAACTCAGTTTAGGGTTGAAAGAACACCATTCCTCCCCTTCAGATAGTCCTTGGTTTCGGACCACAATCAGATCTGGGACTTTCCACTTAACAACCGTCTCGCTTGGGAACAGAACTTTTGGGCACCCTTGTCATAATTGGAGGACTACCTGCATAACGTAGCCAGGAGACGCTATTATTTAGTATATTTCAAGCCTAAATCGCCTCCCTTGTCAGGACACGTCAGATTATTCCCAAGAATGGACATATACAGAAATAAAAATGATAATAAATGAAAAATAAATGACCAATTCAGGTTGGATCAGGATGTACATCAAAAGGTTAACCGAGTTTATTTATTTACTGTCTCCGGCACTCACTTACCTGCCATGAATCCTTTTAAAACAATGTGGCTGTTTCATTTAAGGCTGTAGCTCTGCGTGCTACACTCCACATAATTTATGAGTCAGTAAAGGAGCAGGACATTGCCTCTTATTTTTCAGAGATACTACAGTTTGGGGCCCACAAGCAAGGCCATGTGTATCTGTTGAAGTGACAGCAAGCAAGGATGGCCTCTGACACTCTGGCTATGATTCAAGGAGAAAGGCCTGGCCTCTCTGCTAAGGAAAGGCTTGTGAAGGCACAACTGTTGGGAAAATACATGCTCGTTTGTGCAAATTTACAATACGATAGAATAGAGAATAGGATAGGATAGATAATACAATAGAATAGAGAATAGAGAAAAAGAATAGAAAAGAAAAGAATTGAATAGAATAAAGAATAGAATAGAAAATAAAAAAATAGAAAATAGAGCAGAACAGAATGGAATACAAAATAGAATATAGAATAGAATAGAACAGGGAATAGAATAGGAGAATAGAATAGAACAGAGTTGAATAGAATAGAGAATAGAATAGAAAATAAAAAATAGAATAGAATAGAATACAGATTAGAAAATAGAATAGAGTAGAAAATATAGAATGGAATAGAAAATAGGATAGGAAATGGAATAGAATAGAGCAATAACTTTATTGTCACTTTGAATATATACTAATCAGCATACATTAAAATGAAATTTCATTGCATTCAGCTCTCAAAGTGTCACCAAGCTCCAATATGCACTACATAAACATGATAAAATAAATACAGAATTATACATATAAGCTGCATATATTATATGATGCAGAGAAACAACAGGAGAAAAAGGAGCAGCCCAGAACATCGCTGGCATTTTCAAAGCCTTGTTTCTTTTAAAACAGCAACAACAACTGCTAAACCTTCATTCAGTTTCAGTTTCAAAAGGAATTTTCCCTCCAGATTATGATAACAATTTAAAAGCAAGATGAAATGCTAGGCGGACATAAAGTATTTTATTTGAGCATTCATTTTGTTTTCTTACAGAGAAATGATTCCTCGAGCCTTACCTGATGGGAACCCTATACTGTAATTAATCACAGCACTTTCTCTGCAAGGGCACTCCTCGACTTACAACAGTTCATTTCGTGACCATTCAAAGTTACGGCCTCACTGAACCAAAAGTGACTTACGACCATCGCCACAGGATCAAAATTCAGACGCTCGGCAACTGACTCGTATTTATGACGGTCCCAGAGTCCCTGGCGGGGGGGTGGGGGTGTCACGAGATCCCCTTTTGCTGACAAGCGAAGTTAGAGGGGAAGCCAGATTCACTTGAGAACCGTGTGACGAACTTAACTCTAACGATTCCCTTAACAACGGTGGCAAGAAAGATCGTAAAACGAGGCAACACTCACTTGACAAATGTCTCGCTCAGCCACATAAATTTTGGGTTGAATTCCAGGTCCTAAGTTGACCTGTACATATACCTGCTTTTCTAAATCTACCTTCCACTGACACCATTTCATTTAAAAGTTATGAAAGGAAACAGAGTTCGGAAATAAAGTGATCCCCGCTTTCCTTCTGCGAAGATTTTCACCATCATTTTCTTAGATTGTAACACCCAACAACGTAGCAACTGTGTTACAAACACAACCTTAGACTTGTTTAGAAAAGCCAGCATTTCAGGCGATTTTTTGATTCCTGGCAATAATGTTCTTTTTCTTTTTCCCTTCCCTTTTTCATTTGCTAAGATCCTGTTTGCCCTTATGAATTATTTCCAAGAAAGAATCGGGGGGGGGGGGGCCTATTAAGTATGAGTAACAATACTGGTGAACTGTGATCATGACATTAAACTTTCAATTTACCTGCCTTGAACTTAGCATGGCAGTTCCTGGAGAGATTTGTCTCCAGGCTCAGCCCTTCTTCCCCAGCCATGTTTGAAAGTCAGATTCAACTGAGTTTCAACCCCTCCACCCAACAAGAACACCTGTTATACAACGCAGAAAAAAAAAAAAAGAAGTGGACCCCAGAAGGTTTTGCATGAGGTTTCTTTCCGGCTGGGCAAATCTCTCAATTTCCCTTCTGGAAATAGAAATAGAACTCCCAGCCACGGATCCAAATTGCAACCATTGAACGGCCCACCTCCCCAAATTTAATTCGCCGGTTCGGGTCGGCGCTTTGAAGGGTGATGCCAGTCCGTGCCAAGCCCCCGGTGGGAGAGGAGGAGGAGGAGGAAGGAGGGCGCCGGGATCTGATTGAGATCCTTCCGGGAGAGTAGATCTTTTTAAAAGAAAAGCGGATCTCCCCTTGCAAAACTCTGCGCGTGGGAGGGGCGGGGGAAAGAGACCCCCATATCTCCGCCTTTGAAACTTTAAGGTGGGCAACGTTTGGGGGGGACGGGACGGAGAAGGGAGCGGAGCCCTTTCCAAATCCACCAAGCCCTTGGGGGAAGAAGAGCCAAGGGGACCCCTAGAGGCAGCATCAGGGGACCCCAACCCCTCCCTCTAGAGTCCCCTCCCTCCCCCTTCCCTCCGGGCCCGGCCAAGGACTCACCTGCATGGATGAGTTTGAAGCTCTGAGATTTCCTGCTGCGCTTCCTGGCCGAGAACTCCATGGCGCGCCAGAGGAGGAGGAGGAAGAGGAGGAAGAAGAAAGGAAAGGAGGAAGAAAGGAGGCTCAGAAGGATCGCGGGGAGGAGCCGCCAGGACCGAGGACCCCCGCCGCCACCGCCGCCGCCGCCGCCGAGCGAGGCAGAACCGGCTGCGGGGCTCTCATCGGCCCTGGCGCGCAACGGGCCGAGGAGGCGCCCCGGGGCTTCTGCTGCGCGCCCCGCCGGCAACTTTTGCCCAACGGCGCCTTCCCCGCCGTGGCATCCAGCCCAAACTTTGGCCCGGGCCGGTGTGCTGCGGGAGCCTCTTCGCCTTTTGCCTTCCTTGCTCGGCGGGAGGAGAAGGGCAGCAGCTCGCCCGGCCCGGCTTTGCCTTTGGCGAGGCGAGGCGAGGCGAGGCTCTGTTGGCTGCGCACAGGGCGCCGCAATGGCTCGCGGGTTGGCCCTGCTGGAGCTGCTGCGCCTGGGCTCCCGGTGCCACCTGCTGGGGGAAGCCGGCCTGCCAGGCACCACAGCGCACCCCGTGGCGGCTCCGGAGCCCGGCGGGGGCAGAGCTTAGGGCGGGCCCCGCCAAAGCCAACGAGGGTAGGTGGGAGAAGGGGGCTTCAAGGCGAAGGATGGAGAGGCCGGGCGCGCGTCTCCCTTGGGCGTCCGGCCTCTCCATCCCGGGGACCTTGCCAAGACCGCAGCCGCGCCTCCCGTTTGAGCCAGCCGCGGGGGCTCTTCCCGCGGGGGAGTGGGGGGGGCTGCCCCGGGGAAGAAAGACCCCCCCAACCCACGCCACCCCCCCACACCAGGCAGGAACCGCGCGCGCCTTTCCACTCTCTTTCTCTCTCTCTCCCCCACCCCTGGCTGGCTGAAGAATTGGGGAGGGGAGGAAGGGGCGCGCTCCACGCGAGAGAGCCGAGCCCCCCCCGAAGGGGCTTTGGGGGTGCGCCCTGGCGAGAGGGGAGGGCTCCACGCGCTGGAAAACGCTCCCCCCCCCGTTTCTGCCAAGCAAGCAGCCCTTTCCAGGCGACCCCACTGGGCTATTGGGGAAAAAAAAAAGGGTCTTCCACGCCAGTTTGGATTCGAAGGGTCCGTTTCCGTGGGGTTTTCTGCAAACCCCATTAAATAATAATAATAAGAAGAAGAATCGAGTACACGTGTAAAGAGTCCCAAGGACGGGAGCTTCCGCCCTGAAACAGCCCCTGCAAGGCGGCCCACGCGGGAAACCACGGGGAAGAGACTTCTTTTTTGCGGTGAGGGGTGTCTCTTGAGAAAGGACTTGGATGCAGCGAGAGGCACGGGACGGAGGGCCCTTTGGGAAAGGGGTGCAAAGAAACTCGGGGGGTGGGGGGTCGCACCCACGTGTTTGAAGGGCCCGCCTTTTTTTTTACACGTGTCTTGAGCACACGCGCAGCGAGGGCGGGCGTCTCTTAATGGGTTTTTGGGTTTTTTTTTTTTTTTAAACTTCTGTTGAGATGCGAAATGTGCTTTTTCAGCAGGTTGAAATTCACTTCTCCTGCTGACTTTGACTCCCTGGAATAGACAGAAGGGAGAGGAAAAATGAAAGTCCTCGGTTTTTCTTTAAAATCGAAAGCGGGACCAAAATATTCAAGTCACATTTCCTGAAAGGCCCTGGAAATTTCCCGTCCTTTTCTTGCTCTCTTTCCCTTGGAGAAAGAAAGAAAGAAAGAAAGAAAGAAAGAAAGAAAGAAAGAAAGAAAGAAAGAAAGAAAGAAAGAAAGGGGGAGATCTCGTTTTCTCTCTATCTATCTGTGTCTATCTATCTATATCTATCTATCTGTCATCTATCATCTATCTTAATTTGTTAAAGAAATAGTCAACATACAAGCAATACACACAAAACAACTGGGGAGAAAGGAACTTCAAGGAGACAATGTATCTTATATTAATCAAAACTAATTCATGGATTTCGATGTCATCAGTTACACTGTAAATGTTTTGATTCAGTTGACTTATAGATAAATGTAGCCCATTTTCTAAAATCCTAGATAAATGTAGCCCATTTTCTAAAATCCGGTCTCCAATCAACATTTCTCTGAAGAAAAGGAATAACTGCCCAATTTTCCATCTTTGAAAATGAATAAATAAAAAGGAACGATTCCACAGTATGAAAGATAAAATAATGTCTCACTTCTCATCTTATGACTTGCTAAAGAATTTGTTTTCTACAAAGGCATTTACAAATCCAGAATTAAAGGGTGCACGTGAGAAACTTGATCAACAATGAAGTTATTCGCATGAAAAGTGTATTCAAATATTTCATCTGGCTTGAAACACAGTGGTACATTGTTTTACACCCAGCAGGAACCAAAGGCAAGGAAAGATGACATTTTTCAGAGATAGTATTTCGTAGAAAACAGGACCACCAATAAAATTAAAAAATGTACACCTTAGAGCAGCCACTAAGATTAGTTTGGGTGATGAGCACAATTGCTTTCAACACAATCAGATTTGAAAGATCAAAAGCAATCATACATCAAAGTCAACTAAATTAATAATGATTACTGGAGCCTGAGTCAGATGTTATATTCTTTACCCTATATGACTTCAAATGTATTTTTTTTGTTTTCGTTGTATGGTTGCAAATTTTCCAACTCTTTCCAGATCATAATTTTACTGCCCTCTTATCGCCCCTTCTAATATAGGCCAGCCTTCATTTCTCATGACAATTGGCCTTCCCAGGACATTAAGGAGAATAAGGTATTTTATACTTACACCTTATGAACAAAGCAACATGGCTCTGAAACTGAAAAGCAGAGAAAAATGAACCTTGCCAAAAAAAGAAGCAATTTTCATTCTAATTCATCCTTCCTTCCTTTCTTCCTTCCTTCCTTCCTTCCTTCCTTCCTTCCTTCCTTCCTTCCTTCCTTCCTTCCTTCCTTCTATCTGTATGTATGTATGTACGTATGTATGTATATATGTATCTATGTATCTCTGTATTGCTATGTATCTACCGCTATCTATCTGTCTATCTGCCTGCCTGCCTACCTACCTACTTATCTACATCCATCCATCCATCTACCTACCTACCTACCTTTCTATATAGCTACCTACTGACCTACCTATCTATCTCTAGCTATATCTAATAAAGGAGAATATTTCCAGTTCAGGGTTAAACTGTGGCGTCTGAGCATTCTGAGCTTGGTGGTTTTCTTGAAGACATTTCATGACCCATCAACAGGGCCCATCCCCCCCCTCCTTTCTAGCACTGATGTTGTTATCTAGTTGGGTTATGAAATGTCTGCAAGAAAACAGCCAAGTTCAGAGAGCACCAAGAATCTCTCTCTCCCTCCCCCAATTTCTCTCATTGTCTGTCTGTCTGTCTCTCTCTCTCTCTCTCTGTCTGTCTATCATCTAATCTATCTACTATTATCTAGCTATTTATCATGTATTTTTCCATCGTTTGTATTACTAAACTAAGCAAATTAAAAAAGAAAGGACAAAAGCATCTTTCAATTACAGATACTATATTATTAGTCCTAAGAAACTCAAATCTTTCTAATCTTAAAATTGGTCATTAACAGACTTTTCTGTCTATACTATATTCCTCATGGGTAAATTTTGGTCATTGCCTGAGGTTTTATTTTTTATTTTAGGTTTTTGGCGTAAATACAATCCCTGAAATGAATATATCAAGCAAAGCCTGAGCTTCTTTGGAAGCAAATAAAAGCAGAACATGTTCAAGTGATTGATTGTTTTTTCTTTTTTCTTCTTGAAAACCTATATTTTCTGTGGTGTTTAAAATGCAGTTCCTTAAATGAACATAGCAACCATTTCCTATTTTGGGTGATTTGTAGAAGCCTTTGAAGGAAAGAACTTTTTAAAATGACCATCTGCTTTTTGGAAAAGGAAGTCTCATTTTTTTACAAGGTTTAAATGCTGACCTATTCAAATCTAATGGCTATGAATATCTCTATATAAATAAAATACGATTGGCCAACTTACCAAAAACAATGGACTTCCATTCCCAGAATTGCCAAGGTAGAAAAACATGCCTCCTTAAAATTGGCACTGCAGATCAGATACTTTAACAGATTAACAGAGTTGGAAGAGACCTTGTAGATCATCTGGTCTAACCCGCCCCCCGCCCCAAGCAGGAGATCTTACACCATTTCTGACAAATGACAGTCCAATCTCTTCTTGAAAGCCTCCAGGGTTGAAGCTCATGGATTGGTAGGAATTGAGCTGTAATTGAATATGGTGGGATGGAACTCTGGGCATGTGCAAAGTGTATTTTGTAATCAAAGTATTTATGTGCAGTAAAGGCCTGGTGTTCATGGCCAGGAGTGGGAGTGAGGCTAACTCACGACAGTAACAGTAACAGAGTTGGAAGGGAGCTTGGAGGTCTTCTAGTCCAGCCCTCTGTGAAGCAGGAAACCCTATACTATACTGGAGAAATGGTTGTCCACTCTCTTCTGAAAGCCAGCTGAGTAATTTGGAACTAGTCCTTTTCTCTCAATCACAGGAAAGAGGAAGAAAGTGTATAAAACATATAAGGAAGAGGCATCTCATCTTAATTCCCTTCTGATTATTTTTTGCAAATGAACCGTAGAATGATTTTTTTTTTGTTCCAAATATTGGTAAGCAAATTTCATGGACTATGAAGACAGCAGAAATTAAGACTGCAGAAATTCAGGTTGCCACCAGAGGGCAGTACAGTGATGCAGAAAAAAATGCTACCACCTGGGGAGTCATTCAAATTCTTGCAGCAGGACAAAGCAACTTGAATAAAACCTGATTTGGGGATTGATTGGTGGGAGATAAGCAAATATGAAAATAAATAAATGCAGAATTTATTTACTGACCTGGGCTGTCCCTGTGAGGGCAAGCTTTGGCTTGACTGTCTGGTTTCCAGATGGGGCCCAACCATTTTGGGGCTTTTAAAAACAAATTGGGAAGCGCGCAATATTTATGCAGCCCACATCAGGTTGTGCTCAACTGCATTTGAGAGAATGCAGCCAAGTCTTGTGTTTGCATTGTTGCATTTCTTTTTTAAAAAATTATTATTATAAATTTTATTGAATATAAACATTAAAAAACAGTGAACGTGGTGGTCGTCTTTGACATACATATCTGTCAAAATATTTTGCATTTAGAAATTGGCAAAAATATACCCTAACGTGAGCTCCAAATGTTGGAAGTGCAAAAAAGTTGATGGTACATTTTACCACATGTGGTGGCTGTGCCCAAAGACCAGGACATTCTGGGCCCAAATTAAAAACTGGATATAGGAGATTACAGGTCACCAGATTGAACTCAGACCGGAAACCTTTCTTTTAGGAATTATTAAAGAACAAATTCCAAAAGAAGTAAAATATTTATTGTTACATATTCCAACTGTCAAGTCCGCAAAAGAACGCTCAGAGTCGGTGACTTCATTCAAGCTCTTTATTAACTGTTTTCCAACAAGCCCGC